>CM046384.1:27963936-28030757 GCA_025413485.1 Ficus microcarpa
AACATGCCAATCTAGCATATCAAGCACATAGCATAAATTATGAGCATAAACATAAACCAAACCACACCTAGAATCAACCTAACCAAACACTAAGCACACAAGCACATCAAAGGCAGCCATCAAAACACATAAAGGAGCTTATGCTCTTACACGATTTTTGCTTGAAATACACGTAAATCACATGCTTAAAAACTCATTTAAACTTGTGAAAAGCTTTTAAAAATTTTACCTTCCAAGAAGTGATTTTCGGCTAGGGTTTGGAGTACCCGAAAAAAAACTGCTTGCTCCCTTTGGATCAAGGGTTCGGCTGCTCACTCCCCACGCACCAAAAATCAAATTTTTGGCTCCTTTAGGGTCTCCTCTCCTAGCTCGGACACTCAAGAAAGATTAGCCCCAAATCTGAATTTTTTTTCTCCCTTTTCTCACTCAAACCCGAAGGCTACTTGGAGTTGAAATCAAGCTCCAAAACTTGCATCAAATCTCACTCTCTTGCTCACCAATCAAACCCGAAACTCAAACCCTAATTTCTACCCCAAAATTTTGGTTTTCCCTTGTGTTTCCCCTGCTCCAAACCCACGGTAACAAGGCTGTTTGGCTGCAGAAAAAATTTTCTTTTCTCTCCCCCTCGGTTGCTAGCCTACCCGAAGCACACAAGATGGATTGAACTTGAAAAATTTTTCTGATTTCACTCTCCCTTTCTCTCGGATTTTTGTGCCGAAAATTCTCAAGAGTTTGGCTGCATTTTTTCTTTAAAATGAATAGAGAGTTCAGCCCCCTTATATAGACAACTTGGAGGACTTCTTGAAATAGGATTTTGGCCCCAAAAGTTTGCAAATTTTGGACTTCTAGCTTGCAAGGTGTCCGAATTCTATGGAGGGTGGAGGAAATGCAAGACAACTCATGGTGAGTTGGCATGGCTAGGTGTCTTCTTGTGATTGGTCCAACACATCCCACTTTGAATAAAATATTAATTTCTTTGTGAGATATCTTAAAATTTAGGGCTTGTTTGGATAAAAATCTTTGAAACTTTGACTGTAAAAATTTAAATTCCAATACTGTAATAATTATTTTACAGTTTGGATTTTTCATAATTTCAGTCAAAAAAATCGGATTGAAGATCTTTTCTCAAATCCTTCTGCCTCGTGACTTACTGTGGCGTGTTTGATTTTTCTAAGGTGGTTTTAGTTTCTAACTGTCATAAAAAATTAGTTCCTGCATTATTTTTCATAAAACGCAGATCTTAAAATTCCTTTGTCATAGTTTCGGCCATTTTGGTCTAACTTTGACTTTTCGGTCAACAGTTGACTTTTTCGGTCAAAATTTTGACTTTTGTGGAATCGAGTCTGTTTCACTTCTTATTGTTCAAAAAAAGCTATTTGCTTCTTAGAACAGTCATTTTTGAGTTTTATTAAGCTATAAAAACTCATAACACATATTAGAGCTCTGAAACAAGCTTTTTCATGAAATTGCACGTACTATTTACATTCAAATCTTTACAGAAGCTAGTCACATGAAAAACTAGATCTCACATGTAATCTCCTTGTTCATAAGGAATTAAAGTCTAATTTATGTATTTATGATGTGTTATATGAAAAATTATGAATAATGAGGAGAAATTCATAATTTTATTTAAACAATATTCGGGTCCTCATTTAATGATTTATGAGTCAAGAATGAGGTTTTTAAGGGAAAAGAACGAAATAAGATGAAATTTTACAAAA
This sequence comes from Ficus microcarpa, assembly GCA_025413485.1. Taxonomy (NCBI): domain Eukaryota; kingdom Viridiplantae; phylum Streptophyta; class Magnoliopsida; order Rosales; family Moraceae; genus Ficus; species Ficus microcarpa. The sequence goes on from CM046384.1 coordinate 27,965,658, forward strand.
GTCAAAGGTTTGACCAAAAAGTCAGCTTTAACCAAAAAGTCAAAGAGTTGACCAAAAAGTCAAAGTTTGACCGGGACGGGTCACAACATTGACTTTACAAGTATGATGAAGGAACACGAAAAGAATCTCCGAAAATAAAGTTTTATGATCAAGAAAGCACAAATAAGCCATAAATCCACTCTAAAAAAATCAAGCACACCGAAATAGAATTAAGGGCAAAAAGGTCTCCGAAAAATTGAAAAAAGAGAGTTTTCGGTCCAAATTTACATGGAAGAATTTTTGGACCAAAATATAAAATAAGAATGCTCATCATAATATTGGAAATAACTGTAGAGTGCGAAAGGAGCTGTGAAAGAACGAAATGGCCAAACAAGACATTGTGTGAGCTAGTGGAAGATGACATCAACCCCTTGACATCACCTTCCACTAACTCAAAATTGCATCATGTGAAACTCCATGCATGATGGCCGGCCAACACATGGGAGACAACGGGGAAAAGAAAAAAAAATATGAATGACAACTAGACATGACAAAAAGCCATAAAATGAGGACAAGCAACCACTCCACCTTTCCTTCCACCAAGGGCTGCCACATGTCCCTCCTTTCCCTCAATTTTTTTTCAGCAGCCCATGCTCCCCTAACTCCCATGTTCGGCTGCCCCAAAGAAAGAAGAGAATTGGTTTGGTTTGGGTAATTAAGTGGTCTTTCAAGTCTAATTAAACAAAGGACAATAGCACATGCCTATGGCTCATTTTTCACTAGCCAAAGCTAGCTATAAGAGACTTTCTTTTCCACCCCAAAAACCGGCTGCACATCCCCTCCCCTCCATCATGTTCGGCAGCCAAGGGAAGACAAAGAAAGACAAGATATAAAGCCCAAAATCAAGGAAAAAGTTGAACCACTCTTGTCCATCACAAGTCTCCCATCCTCAAGTCACTTTTGCTTTAAAAAAAATGAGTCAAAACCCATGCCTTTTTCCCCTTGGAAATCTCGGCAGCAAGCCAAGGAAATGAGGAGACATAAAGCCATGAATTAAGGAAAGAAAAGATGGGAACCAGCCCTCACCATTCCCCTTGGCCCCCCTCAAAATTCGGTAATCCCTTGGCAGCCAACACTCCCTATTTTTGCCTATAAATACCCCCTCCAAAAACTCTCACTTTTATTGACAAAACACAGCCTTACTCTGCCAAATTTTCTCCAGAAATTCCAAGCAAGAAACCGTGGGAGAAAGAGAGGAGAAGGAGAAAAGAAATCTGAAAATCTTCTTGGGGTTTTCACTTGTTGAGTGTTCGGCTGCAAGAGGAGAGGATAAGAGACAGTTTGTGAAATTTTTGGTGAGATTTTGGGAAGGTAGCCGAGCAAGAGGAGGAGGAGAAAAAGGTAAGAGAAACTTGGTTTTTTTTTTTTTTGTGATACTTCAGTTTTAGAAGGAGCAAGAAAGAGCTAACAAAAAAAAAATTTGGATGCCATTTCTTGGAGAAGCTGTGTGGGTGAGCAAGCCAAGGAACCAAAGGAAGATTTTGGGATTTCAAAACCCTAACTTGGGTTTGAGGTAAATCTTTTAAAACCATCTTGAAATTGAGTTTCATTTGAGTATTTTAAGGATGATTCAAGTTGGTTGTAAGGACATAAGTCCATTTAATTTTCAGCCCTATTGTTGGTGTGTGTGCTTGATTTAGAGTTAAGGTTATGGTTGGCTTGATCTATTATTTGTTTGCTTGATTTATGCTTGCTTGATGATGGATTTTTCATGCTAGAAATTAGGTTGTATGTCCTACAAGATGAGGCCAAAATCTGCCCCTTGGCAGCCATGAGAGCATGCTAGATTTAGGGTTGGATTTTGTGTTGTTGGTATGTGTTGATGCATGTGCTAGAACCAAGCAACCCTAGGTTGTTAAATTTTTGGATTTTGGTTGCATGGGTTGAATGAGATGGATTTATGAGTTTCAATAGGACGTTAGAAGTGCTGCTTGTTGTTGTATAAGCTCCCGATGTGATCAGTCGAGATAGATTCCGCGAAATAAAATGTAAACCAAACTAAGTAACCGAAACTGCCAATTCAGATTCGAATCTGGCCAGTTTTGGGAAAGGGTAATTTCAAGGCCCTTAAAGGCCGAATGGGGTAAAACTCAAAACATGAAAGTTGTTCGGAACAACTTTTTCTAGAGGACAAGGTGAACAGGATCTCGAAATAAGGCTCCAACGACCTCCATTTTACCCAAAACCCGTGGCTGATCCCTGGGACAGTCTTCACCCAGTTTTTCAGAGTCAGCCCGTTTTCAAATAAAAACTGGTACTAATCTAGGCCGAACTGGATTTTTCTTAAAACACAAAAGTTTTATCTTTTTTCGAGAGCTACAACTTTCGTGAAGACAAGTTTTTCAAATTCCAAGTCAATTTTTAAATTGGGTGCGTTTTGTGGGAGATGCGCAGGGAGTCCGAAATCCTGCACATGAGTTTCACGAAAATATTTTCTAGAAAAATTGTGAAGTGCTCTTAAACAGTTATTTTAGCTTCGGAAACCGTTCCAAAGGCGGTTTCCGGTCCTAAATGATTTTATAAAAGATTTATTTCGAAAACCATGAATTTTAAGGGCTCGGGTTTGAAATTTCACATTTTTCCACAAAGTAAAGAAAAATAGGGTTTCAAACCAAGAGTTTACAAGTCAAGGAAAATAATGAGTTTAAGCCAAAGTATTTTTCTAATTTAAGGAGTTAGAATTTTTACAAGCAACATGAAGGATTTTGGAAAATAAATTACACAAGATTTTCCAAAAATAAGGAAGAGGAATTTTAAAGTAAAAATTGGTAAACAAGCCGATTACGAACGGTAACCGAATTTTTATATCCGAATTGCAAACCCAAAGATGTTCAAGGGTAGACAAAAGGTTGACCCAAGGTTTAATTAAGATTAACCTTAAGGGTTACCCAACATAACCCTAAGGGATACCCACATGTATAACTGGGCTAAGATTTAAAGGGTTAATGGAAATAACCCAATAACAAGGATGTATGAGCAAAGCCCAATATTAGAATAAGGCTCTAATCAAAAAGGTTACCCAATGTAACCTCTTAAGGATTTATCAAAGTTCGATAAAGAACGGCGATTAAAGTGGCCAAAATGGATATCAAGTATGAGGGACATACAACCAAAAGTAGGTATGAGTGTTGGTAGGTCACCAACACCTTACGAAAGGATCCTGATCCTATATTTTTGGTATATCAGGAAAGTGAATTGCTGTTGCCGGCAAATTTAAGAAACGCAACTTTAAGAATACGGCACTAGAGGTAAGTACAAACCTCACCTGCAGTATGAAAGCTAGTAAATTATGTTCAAGTATATGGTTTTCAAATATGCTGCAAATTGTTGTGTGCTATATCTATGAAATGCCATGCTTTATAAAAAGTGTTGTTTTTGCAAAATGCTATGTTTATAAAAAGTGCTATTTCTGTAAAATGTTATGTTTATAAAAAGTACTATTTCTGCAAAATGTTATGTTTATAAAAAGTGCTATATTTGTAAAATGTCATGTTTATAAAAATGTTATGTTTGCAAATGCCATGAATGAAAAGAATGCCATGCCATGTTATGAATAAGATAAAAAGTATGTTATCATATAGTGACATCATAAGGTATGTTCACTAAGGATAAATAACATGGTAAGAAATCACAAGTAAAGTGTCGTACCGACCTCCTATGAGGTGGAGGATTTTTCATGTTCAAGTAAAGGATTCACCCTCTCGTTGATGCGGGAGGGTGTAATCACCCAATGTTCACAGAGCAGTTAGGGACCTTGCAACCCCTAACTGTATCTGGAGGCGCGCTAAATAAATGATGGTACGTACACTATGGGGCCCATAAGAAAGATAAGTAAGTTAAAGAGGATTGCATAAATGGAACATAAATGGTTCACGCATATGCATATGATGATGTATGTTTTCAAGATGTTTTAAATGTTTTGTGAGATTATGTTTGTGCTTACTGGGCGAAAGCTCATTCAGTTATATTTCATACTGTAGGTAAGAAACCTGCAGCGTAAATGATGGGCATTGTGAGGATAATGTGGTGGCGGACGAAGGCGGTGTGGATACCACTATGTATTAAATCCGCAATCTTTTGATAAGTTAAGAAGTTTTGTATATAAGTATATACATGATAAAGACAAGTTATGTATTATGGTATTTTGGAACTAAAGACTTAAGTAAACTTTTACTTCAGTAGTAATAATTTATTGCTAATGATAAATGCTTTTTATAAGTATGTTTCAAAAAAAAAATATATTCCTAATTTTCAAGTAAAGTTAAGTAAGTAAGTAAGGTGGCGGCCCTACGTAATAAGGGGCGTCACATTTAATTACTTTTTATGTTGGGATCTTGTTCTCTTCCCTGTTCTTTCTCTGTTTTTATTTGTTTAGTACCCTATTTTTAAATAGGTTTTCTTTAAAAAAAAAAATTTTTTTTTTGCAAGGGAAATTATGATTTAAATTAAAATTGGATAAAAATACCAATATCAATATATGAAACAACCCTATAATGCAAGAGATAAAACTTTCGACAAAGCCCAATTCCATCAGTAAAATCTACTAAAGCTCAATGAGGAGGACATAAGCTGAGACCCAGTAACGGGAAAATTCATTGAATTTCTTAAAAATCTTATAATCGAGCATGTACAAAGCTTTAAAAAAAATCAACAATTGATGGAATATACCAATCGATCTAGAGACAGTTATTCGCAGCACAGAGATTGCAGGTTTGCAACTATTACAACTCGGCTACGTAGACTATTACCATACTTACTTTACTTAAATATTTATCTTTCAAAAGTACTGAAATTTTTTTTTAAACTTAAATTCAAAACTTTATACTTATATATATACATATAAGTATATACTTAATTAAGAATTGTATTTTCAAACCTTTTTAACATATCTCACAAATCATACTAATTATTAGATATCAATATCCTAAAATCAACATAACATAATACGATAAATTTTCAAAATGCGTGACGGTATCCAACTCAAATTTCATAGTCCGCAATGCCATACATCACTGGTAGGCATACATCATAGTCCGCAATGCCATAATACGATATCATACATCACTGGTAGGCTGCTTACCTATAGCATAAACGTAAGTCATGAGCTTTCACTTAGTAAGTACAACTCTTCATTCTGCAAAACAATATTAATAAAGAATGCATGAACCAATTATACTTTCTTATCAAATGAATTATGCTTTCTTATGTTAGCATCTTTTTGGACCCCTTACAAAACATGAGTGTACATACCATAGCGCGCAGTCATAGAGTGGTTGGGGCGGCCAGTCCAATCCAACTCAAACCATGGACCAAAACCACTCTCGTGATAGGTCGGTACGACACAAGACAACTTGATTGCCATTATACTTGAAAACTTGCTTTAAAATTTTAAAACTTCTTCTTGCCTTGAACATACTTAAAAACCTATTTTATACTTGAAAAACCTTTTTGTACTTGAAATCCATTTGAAAACCATTTCATACTTGAAAAACCCTTCGCACTTATAAACTTGAATCTCTATTGTTTAAAACTTGAAACTTTGGTCTTTGTTCTTGTCATATCATTTATTATTAGTAAACATGCTATCATGATGCCACAATAATAAAACATAGAACATATGCATCATATACATTAATGCATGAGCTCTGAAAACATGCAAAGCAATAAAAATATTTTGCCTATGCTGTCAGCGGAGTTGTACTTACAAGTCGTCCTACGCTCTTGGTCTATCATCCAAACATAGCACGTCAACAGGTTATACTCCTGTTTTCAAACCAGACATAAGAATACTTCTTACCACATTCCTCCACAAATATTAACATACACATCAATTAATTAGTTGGTCTCCAACCCGACTACCAGCCGTCATAAAAATGTTACCATTTAAGAAATCTTGGACCTTCTCTCATTTTCTTAAAAAATACCTTGTTTTCATAATTTTAATTATTATCTTGATTTAATACTTGAAATTACCTTTTAAAATCACTTGTAAAATTTTAAAACCTTTTTAAAACTGTTTTCTTTGTAAAACCGTGATTCGTTTTTAATCAAAATTATAAAATCATAAAACTTTGAAAACTACTTATGAAAACAGCCTTGTAGTTTGACTAACGTGCATGTGCAGGAATTTCCTATATCATACACAGTTTTAAAAATCATGTGCAGGAATTTCCTATACCTTGCACAGTTTTAAAAATCTAGTTTTATCTTTAAATTAGTTTAGAATTTTTTTTAAAAAAATTTCTTCATAAAAAAATTTTCTTCATAAAAGTTTAGAATTTAATAAAATTTTGTTTTTGGTCAAAAACATGAATCTACCTTTAACTTACTCATTTCTCCTTTTGAAAAATTATAGCCGTGTACACTTTTTGTACATGCCAGTCTCGGATTTTGATAAAAATAGAGGCTTTTGAAGCCTTATTTTTAAAAACCATAATTTTACCCCTTAGGATTTTCAATTTTATACAACTTTACAGTTATGAATTTTTCCAAATTCGGCCTCTAAGAAGCTCAAAATTCAGTATTCAGAAAACTGTCCAGTTTAATATGAAAATTGACAGTTTTGAAATTTGTTGGTTTTTGTTTAAAAATCTATGCACACTACCTCAAAAGGACAAAGCCGTGAACCTACATTAACATGCAGTGTGTTGGATTCGTTCTTAACATTCATTCATATACTTGTTCATCTTCTTGAAAAACACAACATTTGATAACTTTCTAGTTTATCAAATTGTGTTTTTAAGTTAATTCCTTAACCAACATACTTAGATCATTCACGTAACCATCATTCATAAATCATACATATTCAAGCATGTGAAAACAAATTCACAAACACTTGGTGAGCACATAAAACCATAAAACTCATTCTAGAGCATATCACCAAATAAATGCTTAGAACTATCAATCAAATCATCCTAAGCATAGATCTAGGCCATACCAATCATATAAAATCATAACATAGGGCAAAATAAAACTTATGAACTTGTACTCTTACAACTCAAGCTTGAAATACACATAAATCCTTGATCAAAACTTAATGACATTCTTGGAGGGTTAAGAAGAATAACTCTAAAGTTTGACGGATTGATCTAAATTTTGGGATGAGAGAAATTTTCCTCCTCATTTCTCTTCACACAACTGGCCATTCTCTTACTCTCTCTCCTTTTTTTTTTTTTTTTTTTGTTCCTAAGGGTTAGACAGAAAGTTGGGAGAGAACTAGAAATTTTGAAGTTCAACTAAGTGGTTCACATATAATCCCACATCACCTATTTATAAGTGAAAATTCCAAAATTTCTAACAATTATTTTTTTTTTCCTAAAAATTGCACATTTGGGCCTAAAAACAAAATATTTGCTTATAAGTCCCCTTAGGTAGCCGGCCATGTGGAGTCATTTTAGGTTAAGAAATCTTCTCATAATTATCCACTTAATTCTTTCCATAATTTCCAAAAATCCTAAAATTAACATATTTATCTTGGATGAGGTGTCCTCCAAATAGGGCTCCGTTTGGCAGTTCCTCCTAATATGCAGTCTATTTTATTAATAATCTATATATTATAAATATTATTTTAACTATTAAAGTACTGTAATACTGAACTGTAGTCCAGAATTCATCTGCACTTAATTGGACCGCGTATAGGTTTTTCTTAGGATTCGAAGCTACTAAGTCCTTATTGCTCCAAAATATTATTCCTGATAATTCTAGAGGGGTCCCATGCCTTATTCTTAACTCTGCCTTTGTAATGACAGTCAGCCACAATATAATTTTAATACTGCTTATTATACTGCAATACCGTCTCATACCGATCATGAGTTATCCTGGTCATACTTAAGCTAGAATAAAAACATAAATTATGATTCTGTCTTTTTACCAAAAGGCCTCATTCTTAGCATAATAAATTTATTATTGAGTCTCATAACTAATTTAAACGAGAACTCAAACATATAATGATAAATCAGAACATGCATTTATACTAACATATATAATACAAACTTAGATTTCCTTTGCTTTTAAGGAAATCATGAATCTATAAAAATTTTGGTTATTACAGCAACAACCTCCGCATAGCCATAATATTAACGAAACCCATAGACATATACTGTCAGAGAATAACTCAAGCATAACACATACACACACAAACAAACAAAACCGATATGGGGGAACTACCTTCTTTATTAAAAGAATTAAAACTAAAACACAAAATAAAAAGCATGGATGTAAAATAACATCAACCGTTAAATTCTCGCCCCACATGGAATAACCACTCCACCGCACAACACAACTCAAAGGAAATCTATCGGCTCAATTGAAGGTAAGAGATTACCGTACCAACCATCGGATCACCCTCATCAAATCTCAAACCACTGCAAGCTCTCTGAGCTAGATTTAGTTTAGATATTCCTAACTAAAATCCTCCAACCCCATCCCCACCGAAATCACTAAACCACTAATCAACTTCACTGACCATGGTGATGACGCAGCAGCAGAAGTCCCACACAGATTTTCAAATATTAAATCCAATTAATATCACATTAAAATAAACTAATATATTAAAATAATAGATTCGTTTTTTTATAGACTAAAAAATAGATTGTGATATATTAATTTTTGCTAACTACAAAAAAGAATCTTACTAAAGATATATATATATATATATATATATTTGATGAATAAGAGATGTATTTTTATTCTTATCATAATATCCTCTTTATAGAGGGTTTTTTTCCCTCTCTTTCCCTCTTTTCCTTTTAAATTTTCTCATAAATTAAAGTTTCCTTTTGTGTGGGACTTTTGCCGTCATAATTGGCAAAGATGATTGGCGGTTTGATAATCTTGTCAGGTATAGAGTCAGAGGTAAATGGGAGTTTTTCTGACAGATATAACCTAGCGAACTTCTAGCGGTTTGAGATCCGGCTATGGTTGATGCAGCGATCTCTAACCTCTAATCGGGCCGAATTGATTTCTTTTGAATTGTGGTGTGCGGCAGAGTGCTTGTTTGATGTGGGGCGGCGAGAACTTTGTAGGCAATTTTATTTTATAGTCATGCTTTGTTTTTACGTTCTAAATTTTAATTTTTTTAATAAAGGAGGTAATTCCTCCATTTTCGGTTTTTTTTTTTTTTTTTTTTTTCATATATACGTTCCGCTTGAATTGTTTTCTAGCAGTATTTGTTTGTGGGTTCCGTTAATATTATAGATATGAGGAGTTTGTTGTAGATTTTGTGCTGCAAGTGACTGTCTTTTGATCGACCAGAATAATCTATTGATTGTATATGTTTTTTTTTTAAAAAGAAATTTGTATATACTCGATCATATAATTATCAAGGAATTCGATGAATTTTTCTGTCACCGGGTCTCAGCTTATATACTCTTTATTGAGTTTTATCAGATTTTACTGATGGAATCGATGTTAGTAGAAAATTATATTTTTTGTATTATAAGATTGTTTTATATTTGATATGGGTGTTTATATCTAATTTTAATTTAAATGATAATTTTTTACTTTTAAAAAGATATATCCTTTCTGTATTATAATTTTTTTTTAGGGATAAAGCAGTGGGAGTTGATGAGAACACGTTGAAGTTATAATTTTTTTTTTTTCCTCGCTCTCTCTCTCTCTCTGGTCACAAATCAGAGTCAGGGAGAGTGAGAAGAAGATAGCCAAAAAATCAGGTCCTTAAATCCCCAGTTTGACTTGGTTCCTCTAATTCCCAGTTTCATCTCTCCTCGAACTTTGGAATCTGTGCCTTCCCACGTTAACCTGGTACCTCATTTCAACCCTTTCTTTCTTTCTTTCCTTCTTCAATTTTTTTGTTTTATTCTTTTTCCCATACTGTTTGTTTTTCTGAATCTGTTTGGTTTCCCAGAAAAGTTGAAAAAGTTGGGATTTTTTTTAATCTTCTTGCCTTTGACAAAGACTGATTACTTTTACTGTTTTGTGTTTAGATTCTGATTAACGATTTTGCTCTTTTTCTGATTCTGTTCTTTCTAGAAAGTAGAGTTTATCCGCTCTCCCATTGAACGAGGGGCTTTTTTAGTTCTTCATTAATTGTCTACAGATTTCATTTTCCTGAGAAATATTAATTATTTTCCATATTCTGACACATGAAGCTGTTGGAGTGCTATTAATAATTATTTGTTTTTGTCCCTCGAGTTCTGTCTTTGCACATAAAAGTTCTGTTATGCAATCTAAATTTGCTATTAGTGATTATCAAACACAATAATCTAGCTCATTTTGAATAATTATTTACAAAATAACAAGAAAATCTTTCTTTCATCCACCTTGTTTATTAATTTCTCCTCAGAAGAAACATGTTTTTGTTATGATCTTTTGAGATCTAAGCCCCAATGAGTTGTATTTAAATCTGGCATCTTTGCTTGTTTAGATCCTTTGAACAAGTAATTTCAATTTTCATTTACCTGATTTTTCTTTCCCATTTTGCTTATGTGTATTCTTCTTGTTACGACTTGTTCTGAACAATTAACAGATCTTCTAGCTCAATCATGGCCATGGAGATTCAATCAAACAATTCTAGCAATCCCAGTTCAGGACAAGTCAAACTGCCACAAAATGAGGAAGCCACTGCTATCCAAACTTCTCCGAACTGTACGGGACTGCCCGTCTCCTCGAACCACACTAATGCTGGTCCAAATGCAAAGAAGTTGACCTTGCTTCCTCTCATCTTCCTCATTTACTTTGAAGTTGCCGGTGGGCCCTATGGAGAAGAGCCTGCAGTCCAAGCAGCTGGGCCCCTCTTCGCCATCCTTGGCTTCCTCATCTTCCCTTTCATCTGGAGTGTCCCTGAGGCTCTCATTACTGCTGAGCTATCAACTGCTTTTCCCGGAAATGGAGGCTTTGTCATTTGGGCTGAGCGCGCTTTTGGTCCCTTCTGGGGTTCCTTAATGGGGACATGGAAGTTCCTTAGTGGGGTCATCAACATCGCTGCCTTCCCGGTTCTTTGCATCGATTACTTGGAAAAGATTATCCCAGTTTTCGAATCTGGCTGGCCCAGGTACCTTGCAATATTTTTATCGACGTTGTTCCTTTCAATTCTCAACTATACCGGTTTAGCCATTGTTGGATACGCCGCAGTTATACTTGGTATTGTTTCCCTTTCGCCGTTTATATTGATGTCTCTGATAGCAATTCCAAAGATTCAGCCTCACAGATGGACCAGTTTGGGACAAAAGGGGGTTAAAAAAGATTGGAACTTATTCTTCAACACCCTCTTTTGGAACTTGAACTTTTGGGACAATGTAAGTACTTTAGCCGGTGAAGTTGACAGGCCACAGAGGAATTTTCCCATCGGCCTCATGTCAGCCGTCATATTCACTTGCTTAGCCTACTTAGTGCCACTCATTGCCGTGACCGGAGCAGTTTCTGTGGACCAAAATCGATGGGAAACTGGCTTCCATGCCGACGCTGCAGAAATTATTGCCGGTAAGTGGTTGAAAGTGTGGCTTGAAATCGGTGCGGTGTTGTCTGCCATTGGACTCTTTGAAGCCCAACTAAGTAGTAGTGCCTACCAAGTTCTTGGCATGTCAGATATCGGATTTCTGCCCAAGTTTTTCTCCATGCGCTCGAAGAAATTCAACACTCCGTTTGTGGGGATCTTGATTTCAACTCTGATTGCTCTTGCAATCTCATATATGAAATTCACTGTCATAATTTCATCAGCAAACTTCTTGTACAGTTTGGGGATGTTGTTGGAGTTTGCATCCTTTGTCTGGCTGAGAAGAAAGATGCCATTGTTGAAGAGGCCGTACCAGGTTCCGATGCGGTTGCCGGGTTTGATAATCATGTGCTTGATTCCATCAGCGTTTCTGATATTTGTGATGGCGATTGCTACAAAGACTGTGTACTTGGTGAGTGGAATTATGACTGCTGCTGGGATTGGGTGGTTTTTTCTCATGAGATTTTGCAAGTCAAAGAAATTACTCGAGTTCAATGAAAATGAACAAGTCCATGAAGGATCATCATTTGGGTGATTGGCTTTGTCTGTAAATTTAATGAAGAAAAGGAGTACATGTAATTATACTCTTACAAAGGATAGACGGGAAAGCAATATGGTTTTCAAGAGGATAGCTTTTTATTTTTCTTTTTTATTTTTTTTTTAATTTCAAAAGTCAACAGATTTTTTTTTTTTTGATGCAAGCTCCTCTGTTCCATTACACAGCTGACTTCTACTTTTCCAAAGGTCTGATTTATGAGCTGTTTAGGGACAATAGGAGATGAAAATATTTTAATTGGAGATTAATTGAATTTTTAGAATGTGCAATTGTATAAAAAAAAAATTATTTGAGTGAAAAGTGTAACATCTTAAAATATGTTCAAAAAATATATATGAATCTTGTTTCGTTACTCTTAAAATTATATGAAATTAAAAAAAATTAATTTTGATTTGAAATAATAAAGTTATGGATTTTAAAATTTGAGTTTACTATATAGATTTTGAAATAAGAATAGTAAAAAGTAGTTTGAGGTAAAGAAGAAGAAGAAACAAAAACAAAAGATCGTGGAAATGAGATTTGGAATGCTCCCCTAAAGGAGCCTTTAATATTGAAGCTATTACTTTTGTGTAGCCTCCAAAAAATAATATCTGGTTAAAAAACAAAAACAAAAACAAAAGGTCGTGGAAATGAGGTTTGGAATGCTCCCCTAAAGGAGCCATTAATATTGAAGCTATTACTTTGGTATAGACTTGAAAAAATAATATCTGACTGAGTGGTTCGTCTCTAATTGGGTAAGTAATTTCAATTCATGATAAATAATGATGTTAATATATAAATCTTTTACTTTCAAAGCCGAGTAGGATTGCTAAGCCCCCAAAACATGATTCATTAGAAGACAATCTAGGCGCCTACAAAGGAAAATTTCAAATAACTAAAAGACCAAGAGACATTGATTTTATTTTTCTTTTTCATATTGATTATAAAATAATTCTAATTAGCTACAGAAGCGCCTGAGAACAGAAAATATTTATGTAATTTACTGTGTAACATCTTTAATTTTGAAACTTTTACTGTGACTTGCATGTGTCAACATAAAATATTACACATTAATTAGTTAGTTTTATCCGACATTAATCTTGATGTCACATATCAATCAGATCATACGGATTACAACTACAGATCCTACGGCTGTGGGACTTCAGATCTTACTTATACAGACATACACGCATATATATCAAACAATATATACATATATATATATATATATCATCCATGAGGTGTGTATCGATTGTAGAAGTAACAATTCGTGTCGCGTGTCGGTTCGTGTTATGTTAGAGCCGTGTCGAAATTTTTTTCTCCGGACCCGAACACGACCTGTGACCCGAAAACGACTCAAAACCGTGACACGAACACGAACACGAAACGAACCCGTAACGGGTTGACACGACACGAACCGAACTTGACCCGGGACACGAAATTGATACACGATACGAACAATCTGAAATTGACACGCGACACGAAATTCAACCCGTACACGAATTCAACCCGCGACACGAAATCAACCCAAAATTGAAAATTGACACGAAATTGATACAAAACTGACACAAAATTAACACGAAATTGACATGAACATTGACCCAAAATTGACACGAAAAAAAAACGTATCGTGTTCGGGTTTTGCGGGTCCAACCGACCAAGAACCGTTCTTTTCCGTGTCAATTTCGGATCACCCGAAATTGACCCAACCCCTATTTTTCCTAACCCGAATCCACGAAATTCGTGTCATTTTCGAATCGTGTCGTCGTGTCGTGACCCGTATTGTTATCCCTAATCAATTGTTACTTTTTTTTTTTCCTTTTTTAAGTGAAAGTAAAAGAGTGAAAGCAGTACGTATTACTCTCTTTTTTTTTAAGTGAAAGTAAATAAGAGCGAAAATAGTACTTTTTTTTTTCTTTTATTTTTTAATCAAGTAAAAATTGAATTAAAAAAAAAAAAAAAGAATCTGACAAACTAATGTCGTAAAAGACCTAAAAAATAAAAATTAACTAACAAAAACAATAAATAAATGGCTAATAAGCAACCTTTTATAAACATAATAACAATAATAATAAGCAACGAAAAAGATTTTCGGCAATCATACATAATAGCATAATTGTATAGTCCCTTTTAATTAAATAGCAAGGTAATTTAAAATGTGAATAAAATAACATATTCGTGTTGGAGAGGATTTGAATTTACATTTTTGTCCTTCTCTTCTCCATCTCCGGCGAGACATTTTTATCGTCTCCGGCGAGCCAGTTCTTCTCCATCTCCGGCGTCTTCCGCACGTCTACTCTCCATCTCCAGCCAGAGAACGTCGTTGCCGTTACCGTTGTCATCGCCAGGTTGTAATTATCACTGCCGCGTTTCTACATCTCGAGATTTCGGTCTCCTAGAGCTTCGATCTTCGGGCGTCGATCTTCCTCGAGTCAACTTCTCGGTGGCCCGACCTCGCGAGCACGATCTCCAAACAAGTCAGTGAGGGCTACGCGACGGCTCTGCAAGGATCAACTAATCGCCGGTGCGAAATCGATTGCTGTCGCGATCTCCAGAGGAGTCGACGAGGCTCTGCCGCGGCTCTGTAACAATCATCAACTCGTCGGCCACCCGATTTTGCGATCTCCAGATGATCTCCTTGGTGGCCGTGCTTTTGACGCAATCTCCGGCGTAGCAGTAGCGGCTGCGACAACAATTTTGGGGCTGGGGATGAAGGATTTTCGGGATTTAAGGGTTAGGGTTTAAATGAATTTGGGACTTTAATTTAAAATAATTTTGGGGTGTTTTTATAATTTAAGAAACTTTATAATTAAAATCTCGTCTATTTATGTAATGGATATTACTATATTTACATGTAATTATTAATATTTACTTATTTAAATTTATTAAAAATAAAAAATTATATAAAATTCAATGACAGTGTAAGTACAAGAATTTACGTGTAATTACGTAAATTTATTGAAAAATTATATATAAATGAAATACAAAATTTAGGACTGTTTTTATAATTTAAGAAACTTTATAATTAAAACCTCATCTATTTATATAATGAAAATTAATATATTTACATGTAATTATTAAAATTTACTTATTTAGATTTACTAAAAATAAAGCATATATAAAATTCAAATAATAGTATTTACATGTAATTACGTAGATTTACTCAAAAATTATATTTAAATGAAATAGTAATTTAAAAAATAATTTACTTGTGTAATGAAAATTAATATATATACATGTAAATAAGATTATTTACTTCATAAATATTTAGCTTTGTTGTTTATACAAAAAGTTTTAAAAAAAAAAAGATAAGATAAGTAAATATATTTTAGTAAATATTTAGATTTATTGTACAGATTAAAATTTAAAACGACGTAAAATCGTTATTTCTTAATAAATAATTAGACTTACAATAGAAACTAAAATTAAAAACAATACATATTAAACTGAAAAAATATATATTTTTAGTAAATATTTATATTTACCATACAAATTAAAATTTAAAACTATACATTTTAAATTGAAGGTAATGTTAAAACAATTATTTCTTAATAAATAATTAGATTTATATAAGCAGTAAGGTAATTTGAGGAAATAATATGCTTATGTATTCAATCACTAAACTGATTTACAAGGCATTAACTTATAAGAGAATACAAATATTACAAAAGAGAAAACTAGTAATCGTAACAACTAATCTATAGACTATATTCCTAAAATATAAGTTGCCTAATTGTATATTTACACAAACAAAATAAAATAGCTAATTAATCCCAATGAGATATATAACTTTCCTATTTTTCAACAATTTACCATACCAACTAAAATTTTGTTGAATTTACTCGCAAATCTAATATTAGAAAATATGATAAGTACGAATTAAAATCAGAAAAATCTAGAGATTTGTGTTTAAAAGATTTGTACATGCAAATACTATGTACAGTAAATAAATTTATTTACTTACTATAAATATTACGGATAAATATTGTATTTACTACATAAATACTAAGTAAATAAATTTATTTACTAGCAAAACGATTTATGTAAATAAGTGAATTTTTTGGTTTTTTAATTTCAAATTAACACAATTCAGCTTAAATTTTTAATAAGCCCCACAAATTATTAAAAATCATAAATTTAACCCACAATAAACCCTAACTTGCTCCCCCAAATCAGCGCCGTTGTTGGGCGGTGAAGTTGGCGTCGGCGAAGTCGGCGACAAACAGCCGGAGATCTCGCGGGGAAGGCTGACCAGGGGCGACGAATACCTGGCCGACGAAAATGGCCGGAGATCTCGCGGGGCAGGTTTACCATGCGGCGACGAATACCTGGTGGAGGAAAATCGTGTTCTCCCACATCTGGTTCGTGATTTTTTTAGGCGATTTGGTTCCATCGGAGCGATCCTCAGCGCGATTCTGGCCGCAATTTTCGCGCGATCCTCCATTGTTTTTGGCGATCTCTGGCTAAAGCTTCAACCCCGGCATCTGTTGGTTGGCGATCTCAGTGTCGTGATTTCAACCGGCGCGACCTCGTCTGCGACGGTGCCGGAGTTGTGACAGCGACGAGAGAGAAGGGACGGTTGGGGCATTTTGGGAACTTTTGTTAAATTTAAACCTTAATATGCTATAATTTTCTACTTTCATAAACCTGTTATTTTGTTAAATGCTAAACTTTGATTATGTTATTTTGCCCATTCTCTCAGAGATTTTTTAAAAATAATTTTAAACACGTTTATCTACTATTAATTAAAATTAAAATTTGGCAGAAAGAAGTAAATAATATTTTCACATAACAATCAAGGTGAATGACAGGTTTAAAAAATATTTGGAGTATGTCAGTTAATAACAAGTTTATTGAGTAAACTATTTAATTATATCATCTATATACATATGTATTTACCTTGCAGTTTACAATAGTAAATTTTCTATTTTCTTCAAAATTTTAATTTTGTAAAAATTACATTTATTATAATTTGCTCATTTTAAGATAGAATCCGTGGCTACATGATCATTATTCAATCTTCAATGAGAATTCTTCCAAAGGCATTTGTTTCTTAATTGGAAAAACATAAGAAATATCGATCATGAACAATCCAATTTTGAAAAAGAGTATTGAGGGTAAAATTAACAAATCCAATAATTTTCCTCTAAATGTATGTTATATGAAATTTGGTATTATAGAGGGCTCCATGAGCGTTTACAACACATTTTGATCATTCAACTGTCCACCACACATGACCCATCCACATGCCATTTTTTATAATAGTTAGTTGACTAATAAGGACTAAATTTTGCAACACCAAAACAGTTAGGGGGTCAAATTTGGGATGTTTTATAAGTTGGAGCACAAATCCTGACCTATTGGAGTTATGTGGCACTACCACCTAATGTTTTTTCCATTCCTTTTCAAAGTTCTGGTTCAATATATATTATGTGATAATTTTAGCCGTCTTTGGGTAACTTTTGGAGACCAAAATACTATGCACTTCATAAACCACATGAGTAAGTAGAATATTAAATATTAATTAACAAGTAATAGGTTGTTGATTATTAAAATTAATTCTAAAAGATATCTGAATATTCCATTATAACTCATGAAGAATAGAATTTATAATACAGTTAGCCCGATATCTGAACAAAATAAAAAATAAAAATAAAATAAAATAAAATAAAATTATGGGGGGTGACTTGTTGGCATGGCTTATGTGAGCATGATATTTTCCTTCACTTTCGTGGGAAAGAAAAAAGGTTTTCTCTTTTAGGCTCTAGTGGACCCATGTGCAATAATTTCATCAACTTTCAATAATTGTTGCCAAATTTAATTTAATTACGACACGTCAAGAAATATTAAAAAAGAAGTGAGGGAGACCGATCAATGGGTAGTCTGGCTTGGCTGTGTTGTTGAAATTTTTTAGTGAAGCTGTCAGTCAAAAAGTTACTCTGACTAAAAGCATCTCAAAGTTTGGTTTTACAGTATTTTTTTTTTCTTCCAAAGTTGTTGTGAATGCCAAAGTAAAATTATGGGCAAGGTTATGGTTGAAATTCTCTGGGAATCATTATTAATAGAGTTTTTTTTAGATGTTAAGATTTTATTAGATGACATAAGAATCAGTGATGTATATGAGTTATTATATGTACTATCACATAATACTATATAATAAGTGAAAAAAAAAAAAATTGGAGAAGGTCCCAGACCGTTGTCTTCGTCCCCTACCTCTAGCAACCTCCTAGCACCCACCGACCGTCGACCCGTGACCTCCACCCGCTGGAAATCAACATCTCCCAGGTGGCCACCTCCCTCAACCCCCACAGGCGACCAACCTTCCCCGGAAATCTCCTTCTGGCGACCACCCCCTTCCCTATTGGCACCTCACCCATGGTGGCCCCTCCGAGACCTTCCACCATAGACCCCTCGACCTAAGAAATTGTAGATGCTGGGAATCTACTGTCAAAAATTTAACAGAAGTTAGTAATGGTAAATGAAATAAACAGTAAGTTGAGCCCCTAGCAATCGTTGATGAAATTCACAAAACATATTATTATGTAAATAATTAAGTCAGAAGAACAGAAAGTAAATAATCAACACCAAGATATAAAGATGTTCGCCCAATTGATGCTACGTCCTCTGTGAGTGTGGTTGGTTTACTGTATAAGAAAGTTTTATAGTACGGTGTATTACAAGCTTTCTGAGAAAAATTTTGGCAGCGTAAGAGTAAGTTTTCAGACCAAAAGGAGGATCCCGTCTGAAGAGGGGTCTTCCACTATTTATAGAGGAAGAATCGTGGGTATGGACCCAAAATATGTGGTGAGCGGTTATTGCTCATGTCTACTGGGACACGTGTAAGGAGGTCAGTATGTAGTTGACCTGGCAGTTGTCAAAATGGATATAATTATAGATCGTAGGCTCAACGGTTACGTTTTAATATTCATGAGATTGTCAGTTATTACGATGAATCTGACACATCGCCTTTGAACATGAGCCTGATAGTTGAGGGAAGTTTCCCTTAAAAGTTTTTATTAAGATCGAACAATGAACAATGGGTAGATATCAAGGCTTGTTTTGGCCCAAACATCATTCGTGGCTCGTACTATATTGACTGTTCGTCTGATCATGTATTATTCGACATTCGAATATGAGCGATCACAGTTATATGACGAAACGAGCTAAGTTAATAGATCGGGTCCGCCCAACAAACGAGCGATCATCGCTCATTATCAAACACAGTAGTTTTGTAATTTGAGTCCGGCCCAAATGTAGATTAGACTCAGGAATCCGATATTTGTTTGATAAGCAGTCAAAGGCTAACGAAATAATGGGAAGACGAAGTCTAACCCCAACAGATAGCCCCCTATTCTATCGAGCGATGAATCCTCGATAGAGTGCATGATTAGTGATGATGCTATAACGTCAGTCTCTGATATAACAGATTGTTGAAAATCTGATAAAGCTGACATTAAACATTTCGAGCCCAGTAAAAGAAATCATTCGGTACACATGGCGTGCATGTACTGGACAACTTAAAACGACGGCTTCCCTTTTCGAAATTTGAACCATTGTGATGGTACGTGAGAGAGAGGGAATGCAAACAGTTTCAATATTTCAGCCGTTTGATTAGGTGCCTTTTCAGAATCAGAATCGTCTGATGATATGTAAAGCTATATAACTCTTCGCATTTTCCCATTTCACCTATTTCTAACATCTGGAGCATTTTGAAAACTCAGAACCGAGAGTTTCACAAGATCTTCGTATTCAGGCAAGATTTCTCTTCCTCTTCTTCTCCATGTTTTGGTTTAGTATAGTGTTTTTGTTTTGATTTTCGAAACTCTCTGGTTTTATTTCTGCATTTCATTGGGTTAAGTGATTCGTTAAGAGGGTTTAGAGAGTTTTTTGCGATTTTTCTCTGGGTTTTTCTTGGAATTTCTGTTCAGTTGTTCTTCGTGTTCATCCTTAGAATCGAAAGGTTTTTCGACTAGGTAGGCTTGTAGATCCAAAACCTTTTCTTCGTTCGTCCAAAATTCGGTTTTTGAATCAATGGACAAGAAAAAGCAAGTCATTGAAGACGTTGATGTTGAATGGACGAGCACTGATTCTAGTGACAGTAGCTCAGATGACGAAGAACTGGCGGAGATCCTTCGTCGTTCGAGGTTCGAAAATGAGTTTTTTCAAACTCGCCAAGGTGCCAAATCAAGTAATGAAGGGCAACAAAGGAATCGACCAGCGTTGACTTCAGGCGCTGAAGTTTTTTCAATACTCCAATCACTCGTCTGACCAAACCACCTCGACGTTTAAGTGCCGAGTCATTTCTTCGAACGTTGAATCCTCGTTCCGTTCTAACAGAGGATGACTTATCAGATATTAGGGGCATATATGGATTTTTGAACGAAGTCCAGCTTTGCTTGCCCCTTCCGAACGAACGAGCAGACACCGTATCAGAATGGTGGATCTGCATGTATACGATTTATTTCGAGTGTGGGCTTCGACTTCCTCTTCCCCCTCTTTTGATTCAAAGCATGCATCACTATCAGTTGGCGATTCCTCAATTGATGCCAAACGGCATAAGAGTTTTTCTGGGATTAATTGTATTAGCAGAAAAACGAAGGTCGAACTATCGGTAGACGATATCCTCGCTATCTACTATCCCCAAGAAAACTCGAAAGATCATGGAAGGTTCTCCATGTATCCGAGGAGGAAGAAGCAAGTAGTAGGTGAAATGAAGAATGCCGATCGTTATTGACAAGACCACTATTTCTTCATGCATGTAAACGAACGATCGATGGGAGGATTAGCCAATGCTTTTTACCCTTTATGGGGAACTCTTCGTAAGTATCGAACGAAGAATGTGAGGGTTTAAAGTATCGATTTATATCAATATTAATGTTTGTTTGTTGCTTTTGTAGGCAAAGAGTTAAAGCAGCCTCCACCGAAAGCTTTGATTTTCGAAGAAAAGCTTGAACGGCTGCTTGCTTTGCCAAATCGAGAGTGAGACGAGATAAACACTCCCAGTAGATTCAAAGCATCGAGCCTTTGGAAGGACTTTGTTGAAATCCCAATAGGTATAGTTAAACGTCTTCCTTCTTGGATTGATTGGCCGTTCGTGATCAGGGGAGCGTTGAGGAGACTCTTTGGCACTCCACTTTTCATCGAACCGCTAACTGACGAAGAGGCTTTGATCACAGAATCTGCCTTAGATAGAATGGATGTGAAGTTTCCATCCTCAAAAGAAATATTTGCCAAAAGAAAGGCTGGGACAAAAGCTGCGAAGGAAGTAGAAAAGGCGGCTGCAGCCGAGAAAGTTAAACATGACAACGAACCTACTCCTTTTCCTGTCTTAGATTCATCTCCGAACTTCCAGCGAAGCCTGTCGAATCTCCCGTAAAGAAGAGAAAGGCGGTCGAAAAAGGCAAGAGGAAGGTTCCGACAAAAAAGAGCAAAAAGTCGAAGGTTGCGACCCCAAACCAGAGGTCGAACCTAAAGTCGCTTCGGGGGAGGAAGAGCAGGTTGAATTGAACTTGCCTTCTAATGTAAGTTTTCTCCAAGACAGGAGATTGAGCGTTATGTTCATGCATCAGCTTCTTTCTGAAGCAGACGAAGACATCATGAACAGGGATCGAGTTCAAAACCATCTCGACGATCTACTTTGGGATAGCCTGAAGGTAAATATTTTGAACTTGTGAGTTTCAACTATTCGAACGATGAATTTTATTAATTTCTGACTATCTTTACTTTGAAGGTCAATATTCGAGCGATGAGATTGTTCTATCGCACAACTGCTAAAGTTGTTGAACAGCAATCTCGAATCAATGAACTCGAGAAGAAAAATAAAGATTACGAGGACAGGCTGCTGAACATCGAGCGCAACTTCAAAGATGTCAAGGCAAGTGCTAAAGGCTTGGTGGCTGAGCTTCAAAATGCTATGAAGTCAGCGAAAGAAGGGGCAGAGATGACGAAAGTCATCGTCGATAGATTCAATGAAGCCCAAGCCAAGAACAAGATTCTTGAGGCTGAGAAAGCTGCCCTTGCTGTAGACAAAGCTTCCCTCGTGGAGAGGATTTTGGGCATTTATGAAGAAGCTACAGTCAAGGCTCAATACGACCTTCTGAAGGAGTATAAGCAAGGTCTCTTTGTTGATGCTGAGGTTGATGAGGAGATTGAATTATACGAACAAATAGAAGGAGTAGGAACTTCAGCGTCCGTTCCCCAACCATCATCAACTCAGTGTGAGAACTCGAACGTCGAGCCCCCAGCCGAGGAAAATCCTGTCAAAGACCGCGATATGCGGAAGTAGATTTTTTGTAATAATTCTTGTAATTGTTGGAATATCTTTACAAATTTTCAATTAAATGAAGACTTTGAATTTTTCTTCATATTTTGACTTTGTTGAAAATGATATTGTATGACTGTAGAATGCTGAATGTTAATTCGAGCACTGGATGAAAGATCGAATGCCGAATGATGATTCGAGCATTGTATTAGGATCGAACAATTATGAATCCATTTAAGTAATTCAAACGTTGAACCTTCAAACTTTGTTTATAAAGTCAAACAAATATTTTGAGAATATGTTTTTGATTAATATAAGTAGCTAGACTCATTCAAGTGTGATCAGTTGCCTACGTACCCAATGTTTAGGGATCAAGTCATTCGTAGTTCGATACAACAAAGTAATTGTTTGATTTTTGTGACTGGACTCGTACAAGCGTGTACGAGCTGCCTACGTACCCAATGTTTAGGACTCAAGTCGAATGTAGTTCAGAACTGGATGGCGAGAGTAAACATCGTCCTAGACTCAGACCTGTAGGATCGATTTTAAATCGAACGTTCACTACAAAGGATCTGGCCTTTACAAAAAGATGTAAGAAAGATTACAAAAATCCAGGTTAAGTCTAAAAAAGAAAAAAGATGGTTAAAATTCACAAGTAGAACTTGCGAAGGTGACTTGAATTCTAGCTATGAAGCACTTCAATCCCATCCATCGTTTCGAGTCGATAAATGCCTGGACGAATGACCTTCAGAATTCTGTATGGGCCTTCCCAGTTTGCTCCCAACTTTCTGGCATTTGGTTCAGCAGTGTTCTGAAATACTTTACGAAGCACGAGATCTCCTTCATTGAATGTTCTGAGACGAACTTTGGAATTGTAGTATTTTGCTATAGATTGCTGATAGTTCGCCATTCGTATCAGAGCTTGATCTCGCTTTTCATCAAGTACATCCAGACCATCGTTGAGCATCTCTTGATTCTGACCTTCATGTTCGAAGAACAATTGCCGTCGGAGTGTAGGGACGCCAATCTCTGCTGGGACAACAGCTTCCGCTCCGAACGTAAGTGAAAATGGTGATTCACCGTTCGCTCTTCGAGGAGTAGTCCTGTAAGCCCAAAGTACTCCATGAAGTTCATCCGCCCAACGTCCCTTTCGGGCTTCGAGTTTCTTCTTCAAATTCTATACAATTGTTTTGTTGGTTGCTTCAGCTTGTCTATTTCCTTGGGGGTACCTTGGAGTAGAGAAGTTGAGTTCGATCTTCCATGCTTGACAGAATTTTCGAAAATTGCCCGAAATGAATTGGGATCCGTTATACATGACGTTTTCCTGAGGCAAACCGAATTTGCAAATACGTTCGACGTCTGAATCCTTCATATCAGTAAATGCTTCTGTTTCTACCCATTTGTGAAATAATCAGTAAGTATAAGCATATATTTACGTTGACAGCTCGCTCTTGGTAATGGTCTAACAATGTCCATCGAATACTTCATGAAAGGATAAGGAGATCCAATGCTTGATAATCGTTCAGTGGGTTGGTGAATTACTGGGGAATGTCTTTGGTATTTGTCACATCGTTTAACGAAGTCTTCGCTATCTTGGAGCATAATGGGCCAATAATAGCCTTGCCGTTTGATTTTGTTGCACAGAGATCTTCCCCCAGAATGATTCCCACATTCGCCTTTATGGATTTCCTTCAGAACATATGTTGTCTCGATTTCGTCAATACAACGAGAGTATTGACCATTGAAAGAGCGCCGATAAAGGATGTCATTAATCATCGAAAATCTTGCAGCCTTCGTCTTGATCTTTCGTGCCTCTTGTTTATCTTCGGGTAACAGTCCTTCTTTCAAGTAAGCCACGATTGGTGTCTTCCAGTCTGTTGCAGCTTCCTTTGATGTGATGGTGGCTTCGACTCTAATACTTGGTTTTTCAATAAAACCAAGAGGGATGTTTCTTCTTGAACTTGACTCGGATGTGGAACCGAATGTTGCCAGAGCATCAGCTTGCGTATTTAAATCCCTTGATACCTGTTTGATCGAATGCTCATCGAACTTTTTAAGAAGCGATCGAACAATGTTCAAGTAAGCCTCCATTCTTGAGTCCTTTGCCATGTATTCTCCAAGCACTTGATTTACAACGAGCTGCGAGTCGCTTTGAATGTTTAAGCGATGAGCCCCCAGTATGTTTGCCAGTCTCAGTCCAGCGATCAAGGCTTCGTACTCAGCTTCATTGTTGGAGGCATTGAACCCAAGCCGGAATGATTGTTTGATGATATCGTCGTCAGGGATTTGAGATGTACACCTACGCCTGAACCTTTACATTGGATGCTCCATCAACCATTAGCGTCCACCATTCCTTAGCTTCATCGTTCGTTGTCATGGGGTCTGGAGATAGTTCTGCTACAAAATCGGCCAGTACTTGCGACTTCAAGCTCGTTCGAACCTTATACTCGATGTCGAATTCACTTAACTCGACCTCCCACTTTGTCAAATGTCCAGACAAGTTTGGACTATGAAGAATCGCTCGCAGTGGGTAAGTTGTCATAACGATGATCGAGTGAGATTGAAAGTACGGCCTCAACTTTCTTGCGGCAGTAATGAGGGCAAGAGCCAATTTTTCAACAACTGGGTACCTCGTTTCAGCATCAAGTAATGACTTGCTGACGTAGTAGATTGGCTGTTCGCCGTTCGCATCTCGAACGAGAACGGCGCTGACTGCATCCTCTGTTATCGCCAAATACAAAAACAAGCTTTCCCCTGTTAGAGGTTTCGCTAGAATGGGAGGGGTTGATAAATATCTCTTCAGCTCGTCGAACGCTTGTGACAGTGATCGCTCCACTCAAACTTTTTGTTCCCTTTCAACAATTTGAAAAAGGGTTGGCATTTGTCCGTTGAGCGTGAAATAAATCTGTTCAATGCAGCGATTCGGCTAGTCAGCTTCTGAATCTCCCGTTGTTCTTCGGTGATGGCATGTTTATTATCGCCCTTATTTGTTCTGGTTAGCTTCGATTCCTCGCTGTGTGACAATGTAACCCAAGAACTTTCCGGACGACACACCAAAGGAACATTTGGATGGATTCAACCGCATGTTATGCTGACGAAGTACTGAGAAACACTCGGAGAGATGACCGATGTGATCTTCTGCTTTTAATGATTTGACCAGCATGTCGTCTACGTAGACTTCCATCATTTTTCGGAGTTGATCAGCAAACATTGCGTTGACTAGCCTCTGGTAAGTGGCTCCAGCATTCTTCAAGCCGAATGGCATCACTTTGTAACAGTAAATTCCCCTCTCTGTGATGAATGCCATCTTCTCCTAGTCGTCTGGATGCATGAGAATCTGATTGTAGCCTGAAAATGCGTCCATAAACGAGAGTAATTGATGTCCTGAAGTAGCATCAACCAACCGATCGATGTGTGGTAATGGGAAACTGTCTTTCGGACAAGCTTTGTTCAGATCAGTAAAATCAATGCATACTCTCCATTTGCCGTTCTTCTTCTTCACAATGACGACGTTCGCCAGCCATTCTGGGTACTAAACCTCTTTGATGAAACTTGCTTCAATTAACTTTCTTACTTCTTCGTTAACAATTCGATTCCGCTCAATGCCTAGTTTCCGCCTCTTCTGCTTCACAGGCATATGACTTGGATCGACATTCAATCGATGCGTCGTAACGTCAGCGTCAATGCTAGGCATGTCAGAATGAGACCAAGCAAAACAATCTTGGTTGTTACGAAGAAAGTATATAAGCGGACCATGAACAGTGTCTTCGAGCAGTGAACCAATACTGACGATTCGATCTGGATCTGTTGGATCAATCTGAATTTCGTCAAGCTATTCGATGTCCGGCATTGGTTGGTTGCTCGAATCTTTCTTCGTGTCTAACTGTATAAGTGGTCGCTTTTCTTCATTTTCAATGAATGGAGGTAGCAAGTCCGGGCTACCTCCTGGTTCCCCTTGATTTCTCTAACTCCCCTCTTTGTTGGAAATATAATCCTTTGATGGTACGTGGATGGAACAGCTTTCATGGCATGTATCCACGACCTACCGAGAATAATGTTGTAGGCAAAGGGGCAATCCAAAACTAGGAAAGTGATTAATTTGTTCTCTCCTACCGCAAAAACAGAAAGTTTAATCTTACCAACAGCTGTGGTAGATTCTCCATTAAATCCCGTCAAAACAGCGGTTGAACACTCGATGTCCGACTTTGACAGTTCCATTTCCTTCAAGGTCGATAAAAATAGAACGTCCATGAACTCCCATTATCTACTAGAATTCGATCAACTTCACAGTTTGAAACATTAAGAGTGAGAACCAACGCGTCGTCATGCTGTCGGCTGAGGCTGGTGGCCTCGTTACTGTGAAAAGTGATCGAATGTTCGACAGGATCATCAGGAAGAATAACTGCAATCGGCTGTGTGGCTCTCCTTCTGTGAGACTTGATTGTTGTCACAGTCTTCCCGCTGTAGATCGAACCTCCAGAAATTACACCGATTGTCTTTCAAACCGGAGGTGGTGAAGGTGAATCCTCGATTTATTGTAGGACCTTTCGTTCTTTGGACTCATTTCCAAGTCCATAGGTCTCTCTTCCTTTTTCGGTGAGGAATTCACGAAGGTGGCCCTTCTTCAGCAACTCGGCTACTTCCGCCCTGAGCGCCCTGCAATCAATGGTGTTATGACCATGATCTTTGTGGAACTTGAAGTACTTCGTCGTGTCTCTTGCTGGGTTCTCTGGCAGATTTTTCGGCCATGTGACAATGTCCTGGCGTTTTAAATGGGCAATCAGCTCCGAAGGGCTGATTCTGAGTGCGTACTTAGGTGGCGAGAATAGACGCTTACGTTCGCGCCTCACTGTTCGTTCTTCACGATGCTCCGATCGTCGTGTTGGGCGCGTTCGTTCACGTCTGAATGTCTTCTCTCGCTCTTAGTGACTTTACTACTTCGTTCCTCGTACAAGCTACATCACGTTCCACACGCTCGTTTTCCTTTTCCAGTTCAATAAATCCCTTGGCTCGGTGCATGGCATCTTGAATTGTTGGTGGATACCTGACACAAATCTCATTTTTGAATAAAGACTTGTGCCTCAAGCCTTTCTTCAATGCTTCCCTGGCTGTGCCGTCGTCCAATCCCAAAATCTCCAAAATTGCCTTGCTGAAGCGCTTGATGTAAGCGCGGAGGGATTCGTTAGGACCTTGAACAACGCTCCACAAATCTTTCATTGTTTTTCCTGACTGGATGTGGACCGAATAACTCTTCATAAACTCGAGCGAGAGTTCATCGAACGAATCGATGGATTCTAGGGGAAGATTGCAAAACCACCTTAAAGCGGCTCCCTTCAAACTTTGTGCGAAAAGTTTGCACATCATCTCGTCGAGCATTGCAGTCGGAATGTTCGTTGACTGTACAACATGTTTATATTGGAGCAGATGGTCATGTGGGTCCGACATCCCATCGAACCTAGGGAAGGTTATGTTACCAAACTTCGGAGTGATGGAATTGGTAATTCACCTTGTTAAGGGCGTCTCTCGGACTCCACGAGCAAGATCGTGAAACCCGGGAGTAGATATGGTGTCTCTATGAATCTGCGAAGAGAACCGTTGCTCCATCTGACCAACGTTCTCATTTCCGCGGCCATGATGTTTCTCATCATATCTTCGACATCCATTGTCCCTCGCGGAATAGGACCTTCTGGAGATGGTGGTAAATCGGGCGTCGAACGCCAGATAGAAGTGTTGCGCTGTCTGGAATCGAACTCTTCTGTTCGTTGTTGCTGTTGCTGCTGCTGTTGTTGTTGTGGGTACTGGTGGTGCTGGTACTGGTGGTGCTGGTACTGGTGTTGCGGGTACTGATGCGGCTGGTACTGGTACGGCTGTTGTGATCGCCTTTTGTTCGCCGCGGTTGTGTTCTTTGGCGTTGTCAAGGGTTGCATTGGAGCCAGAGGCTGTGAGCGGTGTTTCTTGCTCCTTAGGGATAGAGAGGCGTAGCCTACTGCCAGCCTCCAGTATTTACCACTGTTGAATAACCTGTGTATGGGTTGTTGTAATAGTATGAATATGCGATCTGGGCATTAACAGCCATTAATTGGTTTCTGAGAACTTGGTTCTCAGCGCTGATGCTTTCCATCTGGCTTTGTTGGCTGCTATACTTTCGCGTGAGATCTTCGACCAATCGCGTTAGATTTGGATTTGGACGTTGTCTCTTGATGTTGAGGCCTCTGGATGGTTGACAGGACTTCCCTGGGGAAGTTCTTCTGGTGTTTTCGTTCATCCGCCATGAATGCTTATGAATTTCCGATGTATGATGGCTAAGGGCCCACGGTGGGCGCCAAACTGTAGATGCTGGAAATCTACTGTCAAAAATTTAACAGAAGCTAGTAATGGTAAATGAAATAAACAGTAAGTTGGGCCCTTGGCAATCGTTGATGAAATTCACAAAACATATCGTTATGTAAATAATTAAGTCAGAAGAACAGAAAGTAAATAATCAACACTAAGATATAAAGAGGTTCGCCCAATTGATGCTACGTTCTCTGTGAGTGTAGTTTGTTTACTGTATAAGAAAGTTTTAAAGTACAGTGTATTACAAGCTTTCTGAGAAAAATTTTGGCAGCATAAAAGTAAGTTTTCAGACTTTATATAGAAGTACTTCTTGAAAAATAATTAATAATTATTTTTCCCGATAAATTTTGAACCAAAAGATCATACAACTTTAGGGCTAGATTCATTGAACCTAAAAACGTTTTTCCAAGGGGAGATATATCCCTTAAAAAATTCGGCCACTATAAGAAATAAAGGTTGATTGGTAGTTCAAATTTTAAATCAAGAATCTAGACTAGTCAAAAGATTCTAATCCTATCTAGATTCAAATTTCTTTTAAACCTTTTCGAATTTAAATAAGATTTACTTATTTGAATAAATGTTTTCCACAAACATTATCCATATTAATTAATTTAAATCAATGGAATATTTCAAATTTTCTTTCCTTACAAAAACCGTGCACATATTTTAATTAGAAGAGAAAAATTCATAAAATAATCTCCATTATTTAAATCAATTAATAATTTAATATTATGAATATATTTGAATAATTTTGAAACAAAATTTTCTTCCTTCTACTCGATTAAAAACTGTGAACCTCTTTTAATTAGGAGAGAAAAATTTTGTTTTTCAAAATTAAATAATTCAAACACAATCTTATTTCCAAAATTCAAATTAACTAATAACATGTTGACAAATCATTTGTCTACAAATTTCACATGTCCAATTCTTTCTAAATTGCATGTTAGAGAGTACTATGTCTTAATAGACATTATTAAATTCCATTTAAATTTACCGATCTCATTAGGAACAAATCCCGAAACGTTATATGGAACTATATGAGCTAATAGAGAGACCCGATGGAAATATGTAAAGAGGCTCCTATAATTATGAAAAATTAATCCTAGATTAATTATGTATCAATTATCAACTTCAAAACTATTCCACTAAAATTTTAAAGCTGAACTCCTATTTACATATCGTATTATAAAAGCTCTCTCACGTAGTGCTTCTTCCATGATTTATTCATCGCTTGCGTAATCCCCATATGTTATCCATGATTGAATTAATGACTTTTTCCGTTTTACTTTATCAATCATTTTAACTTAAAGTTTCATTATTCTCCATTGAAAAAACCACCAATTATAAAACCATACAATTGGTAAACCATCCGAGAACACAAAGTAAACCAATGGCTAAGATCTTATTATATTATCTTTCAGTCCCCGAATAATGCCTTTAAGTAGATAGCATGTACTATCGTTAAGATAGCTATAGATTCCGTAACTATAAATCTTAATTACTCCATCCATAAGTCATGCACTCAAAACACAAGTATATTGACAATGAATTAACAGTGTCTCACCTGTAGTGCATTAAAGTACATAAGTCATGGATACGAACTCAAGTAATCATTTCAGGATTAAGATTAATGCAGGATGATAATCAAAGCGTCATTGATTCTTATAAATAGAATTATTAAACCGAATCAATTAACACTTTAGGTCCAGTCTAATGTTATACCACAATACTGGTATACATTAAAGTTTTTACTCGGAACTTATCCGATGGTCAAGATAAACCATCCGTCCAAGGAAGCAGACAACCTTTACAATCTTATCATAAATAAGATCCCCAAATCTTATTCTATCGATTGCAGATTATTTATTTAGATTGTTATCAAATTACCACGTCTTTCATGTATACCCCATATACATATGGTAATCCGATATATTACCAACAGCCAAGGAGTATTTAATGTTTGCTCAAAATAACTATACAATCAACAAATGAAAGTAAATAGGACACAACTTATTAAATATGAATAACCTCCTCTTATTAATATCAAAATGTCATATTTACAGAAAATCCCTAATATTGATTTTCTATCCTTAGAGTACATTTAGATCCGAACAGAATTTAACATAACCTGTAAGTACAATTTTGTCTATAGCATAGGCAAATTGTTTTACTGTTTTGCATGTGTTTTTTTCAAAGCTCATACATTTATATATGTGATGTACATGATTTATGTTTTACTATTGTGGCATCATGAAGCATGCTCACTAATGATAAATCACATGGTAAGAATAAGATCAAGTTTCAAGTAAGAAATTGTTTACAAGTATGAAATGGTTTTCAAGTATGAAATGGGTTTTTATCAAGTATGTTTCAAAACAAGAACAAGTTTTAAAGGATTTAAAATAAGTTTTCAAGTATGATAGCAAGCAAGTTGTCTTGTGTCGTACCGACCAGCACTAGGTCGGACTTGGTCCATGGTTTTAGTTGAATTGGACTAGCTGCTCCAACCACTCCATGACTGCGCGCCACGGTATGTACACTCATATTAAGTAAGGGAATAAAAAATATGCTAACATAAGAAAGCATGAGAAAGCATAATTGGTTCATATATTATTACAAAATGTTTTTGTGAAATGAAAGTTGTGCTTACTGGGTAAAAGTTGTACATAACGTTTATGCTGTAGGTAAGTTACCTATTGACAATGGTTGATACAAGACGGTGGGGCATGACATGACTATCTATAAAACTTCGGGATTGAGACTGCTACACATTTTGTAATATGATATTTGTATCTGTTATTTAATATATTTTGCTATATGTTAAAATAAGTTTGATATTTCAATACTCAATTAAGAAAGTATATATATATATAAAAGTACATGGTCAAGTCAGATTTCAAATTGTAAATAAATAAATAAATAAATAAAATTTATTCCGTATTTATGTTTTATTGAATAAGTTAAGTAATTATGTAGGTTCAGTATGGTAACGGCCTATATTAAGCGGGTCGTTATACGCATATCTTGCTAAATGTTTGGATTTAAGTTGTCATCACAGCATTGGTTGAGATATATTGATGCAATCAACTTCGTGAAAGATTCATATATCATATAGGATGCATTTATTGTTCAAAATAATCTCGATATGCCAACTTCTATTTTTATAACAATATAATTTTTAGAAAAAAAATGTCTTTCAAAACTGATAAAAATTGTT
The DNA here is from genome assembly GCA_025413485.1 of Ficus microcarpa. Classification (NCBI taxonomy): domain Eukaryota; kingdom Viridiplantae; phylum Streptophyta; class Magnoliopsida; order Rosales; family Moraceae; genus Ficus; species Ficus microcarpa. The sequence goes on from CM046384.1 coordinate 27,997,498, forward strand.
TTTTAAAGTCACGAGACTACAATTAACATTGAAAAGCATCCTTCAAAAATCCATTCCATTCCGTCTCCTCCATAATTGAACCTATCTCTCTTTCTCTCTCTCCAAAAATAGTTAGGCTTCCCCCAAATTTTATTGTAGTTTTTTTAATAGTATATCAATAAAAGCATATCCTCCATATAACATATTACACATTAATAAGCTATTGTTACAATATACATGAGACCTAGTGAATATATATATAATATGTCCTATAAAATATTTTTCTTTTTTCTTTATAATCTTTTAATAAGTAAAAATTTATTAAAAAGAAAACAAATAATATCTTACAAAGTAAAGTCATAAAAGACGTTAAAAGGAAAGAAAAATAAAACTAAACAATAATAAGAAATAAATGGCGAATTAAGAAATCTCTTTTATAATTATTACTTTTTAAACAAATTAAACAAATAAATTGGTGGCCACGTGATTTTTTTTAAAGGAAAAAAAGCTTTGGTGATGGTCCCATCATCGTTTAAATTTCAGTCCACAGAGGGGATCAACTTCCCTAGATATAACAATGAATAGATGGGCTTTTAATCCAATCTTTTTCAATCGTCAATCCAGGTCTTACTTAAAACATCATCAACTCAGTGATACCACAGTCAAAACTGGAATGACAGTTTTACATGAGTTCTACAGAATTCGAATATGAAAAGATGAAGGAAGAGGCTAAGAAGGCGCTATCCTTCTTCGTCAATCCATCCACCACCTTGAGTGTTGGTGGCCACATGATTATTATTCAATGAACAAGGTTGAATGGGAACAGTTTGTGTTGGCTTTTTTGGGTCCATAACAATAATTTTTCCCAAGAAAAATCTGAGCCCCAAAAGAGCGGTGTGAAAAATAGAACTATAATCCAAACTTCCCAACAATATATCAAAAAAAAGAGGAAAAAGAAAAGGAAAAAAAAAGGAAAAAAAAAAACCCCAATGGGAACATCAAACACTGATACAGCAAGAGCACAGCCCCTATTAGATGACATTCATGATGTGGAAGAACCACCACCAATTCATCATCAAAAACACGCCAACAACAAACTTGCTCTCATCCCTCTCATCTGCCTCATCTACTTCGAGGTCTCCGGCGGCCCCTACGGCGAAGAGCCTGCTGTGGGGGCAGCGGGGCCGCTCTTCGCCATCCTCGGCTTCCTCATCTTCCCCTTCATTTGGAGTATCCCGGAGGCACTCGTCACCGCCGAGCTCGCCACCACCTTCCCCGGAAACGGCGGCTTCGTGATATGGGCAAACCAGGCTTTTGGTCCCTTCTGGGGCTCCCTCATGGGTTCTTGGAAGTTCCTTAGTGGCGTCATCAACCTGGCTTCCTATCCTGTTCTTTGCGTTGACTATCTCAAGCTGGTAATCCCAATCTTCTCTTCTGGTTTCCCTCGCTACTTCGCAATCTTGGTCTCCACTCTGCTTCTCGCTTTTCTCAACTATACTGGCTTGACTATAGTCGGTTATACGGCAGTCACATTGGGAATTGTGTCACTTTTGCCGTTTGTTTTTATGACCCTTTTTGCAATTCCCAAGGTTGATCCTGTCAGATGGCTTAGTTTTGGTGAAGAGGGTGTCAAGAAAGATTGGACATTGTTCTTCAACACCCTCTTTTGGAACTTGAATTTTTGGGACAATGCTAGTACTTTGGCTGGTGAAGTAGAAGAGCCCCAAAAGACATACCCAAAAGCGCTATTCTGTGCTGTGATTTTGTCATGTTTTGGTTACCTAGTGCCTCTCTTGGCTGCCACTGGGGCTATACCTCTAACTCAAGAGAATTGGGTTGATGGGTACTTGGCCAATGTTGCCGAGGTGATTGCTGGGAAATGGTTGAAGATCTGGATCGAAATCGGTGCAGTCTTATCCGTGATCGGATTATTCGAAGCCCAATTGACTAGCAGTGCATACCAAGTTCTGGGCATGGCGGAATTAGGATTCTTTCCTCAAATATTCGGTGTGCGGTCCAAGTGGTTCAACACACCTTGGTTGGGAATTTTGATCTCAACTATAGTACCCCTTGTTGTGTCATACATGGACTTTGCCAACATTATTTCGTCGGCGAATTTCTTGTACAGTTTAGGAATGTTGTTGGAGTTTGCGTCTTTCCTATGGCTGAGAAGGAAGTTAGCGGGAGTGAAGAGGCCATTTAGTGTTCCAATGGGGTTGGGAGGATTGGTTGTGATGTGTTTGATTCCATCTGGGTTTTTGGTTTATGTCATGGCTGTGGCTACTAGAACTGTTCTTTTGATTAGTGGTCTGTTGACTCTGTTTGGAATTGGTTTGTACTTCTTCATGAATCTCTGCAGAGCAAAGATGTGGTTTGAGTTCAACGAGGGTGGAGAAATGTTGGATAATCAAGTTAGAGACTAAGTTCATTTGGTTGTTTAGTTTTGCAGGATATGTATTAATGTTATGTATCTAGTGTTGCGCTTTTTATCTAAAGAAAAATTAATTCTCAATTATTATTTATTTTTCTTTTCTTTTGTGTTTAATGCTCTGAGTACTGTAAAATTATTTCACAAATATAATGCTAAATTCTTGGTTGTTCTCGAACCATCATGATCCCATGGTCCTTTTCTTCTTTTTAGATTCAGATGGTTTCTGCCTTCTTTACGGGAGTAGGGAAAAAAAAAAAAAAAAAGAAAAACAAAGAGAGGGAGTGGGAAAATTACTTTAGGGAATGAAAAAAAAAAAAAAAAAAAGATCCATATATTTCTATGTTGAACCCTTTGATAGAAAGGAAAGAAAATAAAAGAAATAAAATTTATTAAAGATGAAAAATTAGAATGATAGAAAATAAATTGTTTTATTTTAGAATCTTTGGTATGTTGGAAAAAAATTGGATTTGTAAAATTAGTACATTATACCTTTAATTTATATTATTTTATTTTAAAAACATGGATAAAAAGATAATTTTGAACATATTTCGATAGATATATGTTCTCCACCAATTTTTGAAATGATTAAAATTAATGGATCTCACTATAATTGTTTTCCCTCTCATTTTACTTTATATTCTCTTTTCTTTTTTTTTTTTTTATCAAACAACCCTCTCATTATAATTATTTTTCCTCTCATTTTACTTTATTTATTTATTTTTTACCAAACAACCAACTCCAATATTTTTTTATCTATTTTCTTCCAACTCATTTCATTCGTTTCTCTTTTCCACCTTATCCGATGTTGCATTAAATTTGTAATATTCAATGAAAGGAAAGAGGAGACTGAGCATGCACGGCCAATAGCATTGAATAATGCAAACTTGTCCTATTCAACTCCTTATTTTATATTGCCAACTATATATATGCCTTTTCCAGTTTCTTTTCTTTATCACGTGGATCATGCTGCATAAAAAATTATTGCTCCAAATACTACTACTAATAATAATAATAATAACAATAACAATAAGGGCCGTTTGGGGATATTTAAAGACATAATTTTATAGATTGGCTAGAAATATATACTATAATATAAAAAAAATATAAAAATTTGAAATGTATTTAAAAAAATTTATAAAAAAATTAATATTATTTTATTTGTCTCATTATTATGAATATTTTGATACATAAATTATTTTATTTTGATTTAAAATAATAAAATAATGAATTTTTAAAATTTGAATTTTTTATCTATATTTAAAAATATTAATAATAAAAAATAGTTTTCAATAGAAGAAAAATATAAATATATATTTAAAGATAAATTTAAAGATGGCCTCCGAACGGCCCTAATAATGATGGGGTGAACTACTCCATTTTATCATTGTATATTTGTATGTGTATTGATTGTCCAACTAGTACTTCTGGAGACGCACGTGGTGTTCTCTCTCTCCTCATTATGAATCATGACTATTTTATACGAGGAGTTTGTTCAAATCTATTTTTTTCGCGCATGTTTTTTAACCAGCTAACAATTTAATTTTAAATTTTAATTACTACTTGTTATATCCTTTTATTATTAAAAAAAAAAAAAAAACCACCAACAGTTAAATTGAATTTTTTTGCTCACCAAAAAAAAAAAAATCGTTTTCCAAACAAACTTTTCTCTCTCTTTCTCCCCACTTCTTCTTTGGAGAAATCCAATATCTTTTATTTATCCAGATATGTTCTTCACCATTCCATTTACACAATAGCAAAATCAATGCGACATCTTAAAAAAAAAAAAAAAAAAAAAAAAAACAACAACAACAACAACAATGCATCTTTTATGAGATTCACAATTTTTTACCGTCTAGTTTGGATTGAAAGGCCAAACCGGTGGTTCTATATTTGGGATTCTTCAAAATTCCATTTCGCAGCAAGGATATTATCAAACATATAGGATATGGCTTTTTTAATCCTTCATTGGAATCCCAAATCAGACATTAAAAAAAAAAAAAAAAAGAATTCCATATTAGAACATTCTGTAACAGACAGCTATGAAGTAAAACAATAGGGCCTTCAAATTTCAAGCATCAAAAGAGTACGAGAACAAACTAAACTTCAAAGTTTTTTTTTCATTTTTTCATTTTATTTTTAGAGTGAGGTGTGTCAATAGGACTTTTTAAATCACTTTATCCTTAAAAGTAATTTTCTTTAAGGGTAAGTCTGCAATAAAAAATTTACTAAAAAGAGGGTGTGAAAAGTAAATAGAGAGGAGTATCAATAGAAGTTCCTTTTCTACATTGCCCACATTTCTTACTAGTTAGGCTACCAATTAATTATTTCTAGAACAATATTAAAAGACACATTGATGTTGTCGAACATCACTCATTACCAAAATATGAATCCTTAGTATACGACTTGCATAAGGTCGGGTCCACTTTCAATTAATAATAGTGTTTAACACATACGATTTCCCATGAATTTTGCTAATTTTTAGTGTTCAGCCATTCAACCAAAAGGTTAAAAAAAGGGGGTCATTTTGAGCCTTCAAATTGTTTTGCCTTCGTTTTTCGGCGCCCGCCGCCCCCGCACGGCGCCCACCCCCCCCCCCCCACTACTCGTTCCATTTATATTTAATTAAATTTTTTTATACGTCTTTCGTCACATCTTCCGCAACAAGGCCAATCAATCAAAGAGGTAATTCGACGTCTCCCCTTGACAGCAGATATATATATCCAAAAATTAAAATGAGAAAAAAAATTATACAGTAGAGTATATAAGAAAAAGAAAACCGTAATGATAGTACATAGTTTTTGATAGGCAAATCAAATAAAAAAATATTTGAGATCAAGAAAATGATAACAAATAAACAAAATTAGATTAGGATTTGATAATTAAAATATTATGTTCTATTTTTCATACACTGACATAGAATTCCCCCAATAAAAAAAAGGGGGGAAAGATCGAAATTAAAATAATATTTGTGTTGATTAGAAATGAGGAGGACATGACTAGTACAAGAGCATAGAATGCGGATCCTATTTAAGTTCCTATTGAATCGGTTACAAGAACATATGCCAAAAAATTCCAAAATGTGTTAAATGGACTGATTCGAGAGATTTATGCTCAAGCATGCACATGGCAGCCTATTAAGGGAGTTGACCAGCCCTTAACAAGCATGATTCAAGTTCAAAAAAGTCAATAGGAGAATACGAGCTTACGTTCTTTTTCCGGCATCTCTTTCGGTTTCAAGCTATAACAAAAAGAAAGAGATTTATCAATCAAGGTTGAATTATTATTCACTTTCCTTATTTGGATTTGGGTGCATTTGCTGGGAAGGAAATCTAATTTGGGCGTATTGGCTATTTTCCACTTTCTTATTTTAGTTCTTTGACCATTACATTTTCTTTATTGGCATGTAATAAGCTGAAAATTAAGGTATGAAAGTCAGAATTGTTTCCCTTTAATTGAGGACAAAATTAGGTGGTTATTTCAACTTTCCTTTAAGATTGTTTTTGGCAAGTTTCCTTAGGCATTTTTAGGCTTGAAAATTCATGGCATTGGTTCTATAAATTGTACCTTTTTCATGCAATAAAGCAGATCATTAATTAGTAAAATTGTCAAAGTATTTTCTCTTTGCTTCCTTGACAAACTATTTGAACTTATCGGAATTTTCCGTAGCATTCACCAACGACTTATCAAACGGATTTCAACCACCGTTTGTCGCGTCTTCCTTATACTGAGGTTCTTATTTCGCATTAAACAATGGGTTGGGGTCAAATATACCAAGGTTCTTGTTTTTGTTGAAGCAACGGATCGAGATTTCCTATCCAAACTTGATCATAGGATGTTCTTGGTTTCCTTTTCGTTGTTGGGTCTCATTATTCTTAGCAAAGTTCGCATCATTTGGTATCAGAGCATCGGTTCTAGTCTCAGGTTTGTCTATCCCATCCAAACCTGATTGTAAAGCATTCTTAGGTTCTTTCTTCGTTGTCAGGTCTCGTTATTTTTGACGGGGTTTGCATCATTTTTCTGGCCGATTGTGTGTGGCCGAATTAGTTGAAAAAAAAAAAGTCAAATAAAAAAAAGTGTTTCTGAATTTGTTTGTAATTTGTAATTTTTGGTTTTAGTTGTAATTCCTGTTTGTGGCATATTAAAAAAAAATAAAGAAGAAGAAGAAGTTCAAAAAAAAAAAAAAAAAAATCAGCCCAAAAATCTCCTCACCTCAAAGACCAAATTTTTTCGTGAAAATTTTGCTAATTTTTGCTACTGAAAACCTAATCAACCGTATTCTTTGTATTCCTACTTTTGAACCTGATTTTTCCTTGATGAGTTCTTAGTGAATTGTTGCTGGGAATTTTGAATATTATTTGTTTAGTTTCAAAAGAATTGAAAAGGAATTGTCGAGTGAAAAAAGGCAAGAACAGTGAGCATATTAGATGGTAAAAGCCAAATACATTGAGTGAAACACGAGTGAAATTGAGTGAATCATTCTTTGAGAGAAACACATGAGGAAGTGTGTGAGATCTTTTTCTTCTAACTTTGTTTTGCAGCAATCATGTTTCACAACAGTGATAAGAGCATTGCCAATGGTGCGACGTGAATGGCTGATCCGAAAGTGTTTATGGAGGCCATGATGAGTTAGATGAGGCGTGTAATGAGGTTGGAATTGGAGTAGACACACGAACAGATAGATTGGATGGATAATATACATATGGAGCAGCCACAAAACGCTCCTAATGTGCAAAGAAGGGAAAGGGTTCCACCTAGGGGAATGAGAGATAAAGACGAAGAGTATTATAGGGCTGGTTTTGATGAAGAAGATGATCGAGATTCGGTTATTGTTAATAGGAGACATGGAGGGTGGTTTAGAGAAGCTAGGAATTAGGAAGATAATAGATTGGGTAGTATTAAGATGAAGATTCCATCGTTTCAAGGTGAAAACGATCTCGAAGCTTATCTTGAGTGGGAGAAGAAGGTGGAGTTAGTATTTGGTTGCCACAACTACACCGAGATGAAGAAGGTAAAACTTGCTGCCATTGAGTTTTCTAACTATGCTATTGTTTGGTGGGATCAGTTAGTGTTGAACAGGCAGCAAAATAGAGAACGTTCAATAAAGACGTGGGAAGAGATGAAGATAGTAATGAGCGGTTTGTACCAAGCCATTACTACTAGGAGTTGTACCAGAAATTACAAAGGCCTAGACAAGGTAACCGAAGTGTGGAAGACTATTATGAGGAGATGGAGATTGCTATGATCTGGGCTAATGTTGAAGAAGATTGAGAGGCTACTATGGCTAGGTTCTTGAATGACTTAAATCAAGAAATTCATGATAGGGTTGAAATGCAGCATCTTGTGGAGTTGAAGGATATGGTGCACATGGTCATCAAAGTGGAGCAACAGCTCAAAAGGAGGGGTAGTACACGTGTAGCCCATAGTTCGGGTTCTTTACCATGGAAACTGAGTTATGTGAAGAAAGAGTAGAAATCAACTGCAAAACCTAAATCCAAGCCAAGACACAAAACAACTAGCCATGGTTCTCAAGGTAAATTCGACCCTACCACTTCTCGAAATCATGACATTAAGTGTTTTAAATGTCAAGGCAGTGGTCACATACAAGTCAATGCCTGAACAAAAGAATTATGGTGATACGGGATAATGGTGACATTGAAACCGATGACGAGTCAGAACCTGTGACGCCCCCTTACCACGTAGGGCCGTCACGCCTTACTTACTTACTTACTTGCTTAAAAATTAGGGATGTTTTTTTTTTTTTGAAACATACTTATAAAACATTTGTCTTTAGTAATACATCATTACTACTTAGGTAAACGTTACTTAAGATCTTTAGTTCCAAAATACCATAAAGCATAATTTGCCTTTATCATACATGCTTATATACAAACTTCTTTACTTATCAAAAGATTTGCGGAAACAATGCGTAGTGGTATCCATACCGCCTTCGTCTGCCGCCACACAGCTCCAACAATGTCCAGCATTAAGCTGCAGGCTTCTTACCTACAGTATGAAATATAACTTGATGAGCTTTCGCCCAATAAGCACAAACATAATCTCACAAAACATTTAAAACATCATGAAAACATTCATCATCATATGCATATGCGTGAACCATTTATGTTCCATTTATGCATTTCTTTAACTTTCTTATCTTTCTTATGGGCCCCTTAGTGTACGTACCCTTAACATATAGCGCGCCTCTAGATACAGTTAGATGGGATTGCAAGTCCCTAACTGTTCCAGGAAAACATAAGTGATTACACCCTCTTACATCAACGAGAGGGCGAATCCATAATTTTAACATAAAAATCCTCCACCTTGGGGGAGGTTGGTACGACACTTTACTTGTGATTTCTTACCATGTTATTTATCTTTAGTGAACATACCTATGATGTCACTATATGATAACATACTTTTTATCTCATTAATAATATGGCATGGCATTCTTTCCATTCATGGCATTTGCAAACATGACATTTTTATAAACATGACATTTTGTAAATATAGCACTTTTATAATCTTTTACAAAAATAACACCTTTTTATAAACATAGCATTTTACGAAAATAACACCTTTTATAATCATGGCATTTCGCAAAAATAGCACTTTTCATAAAACATGGCATTTCATAGATATAGCACACAACATATTGCAGCATATTTGAAAACCACATACTTGAACATAATTTACTAGTTTTCATACTGCAGGTGAGGTTTGTACTTACCTTTAGTGCCGTATCCTTAGAATCGCGTTCCTTAAATTGTCGGCAACGGCAATTCACTTTCCTGATATACCAAAAATATAGGATCAGGATCCTTTCGTAAGGTGTTGGCGACCTATCAACACTCACATTTACTTTTGATTGTATGTCCCCCATTCATGATATCCATCTTGGCCATATTTATCCCCATTCTTTATTGAACTTGGATAAGTCCTTATGAGGTTACATTGGGTAACCTTTTTAGTTAGAGCCTTGTTCTCTTATTGGGCTTTGCTCATACATCCTTATTATTGGGTTATTTCCATTAACCCATTAAATCTTAGCCCAATATACATGTGGTTATCCCTTAAGGTTAACCATATTTAACCTTGGGTCAACCTTTTGTCAACCCTTGGTTATCCTTGGGTTTGTAACTTGGATATAATATCCGGTTACCGTTCGTAATCGGCTTGTTTACCAATTTTACTATAAAATTCCTCTTCCTTAATTTTTGGAAAATCTTGTGCAATTAACTTCTAAAAATCCTTCATTCTTCTTATAAAAATCTTAACTCTTTTAATTTAGATCATACCTTGGTTGAATCTCATTATTTTCTTTAACTTGGAATGTTTGGTATGAAACCCTCCTTTTCTTTTCTTTGTGGAAAGATGTGAGATTTCAAATCCGAGCCCTTAAAATTCATGGTTTTCGAAACAAATCATTTATAAAATTATTTGGGGTCGGAAACCACCTTGGAACAGTTTCCGAAGCTAAAATGACCATTTAAGAACACTTCAAAATTTTTTTCTAGAAAATTTTTTTGTGAAATTCCTTTGCAAGATTTCGGGCTCTCTGCGCATCTCCCACAAAACGCGCCCAGTTTAAAAATCGGCTTAGAATCTGAAAAACTTGTCTTCACAAAAGTTGTAGCTATCGAAAAATGCTAGAACTTTTGTGTTTTACACAAAATCCAGTTCGGCCTAGATCAGTACCAGTTTTTATTTGAAAACGGGTTAACTCTGAAAAACTGGGTGGAGAACGTCCCAGGACTTAGCCACGGGTTTTGGGTAAAACGGAGGCCTTTGGAGCCTTATTTTGATATTCTGTCCACGCTGTCCTCTAGGAAAAGTTGTTCCGGACAACTTTCGTGTTTTAACTTTACCTCATTCGGCCCCTAAGGGCATGATATTTTCATTTTCCAGAAACTGCTCAGGTTCGAAACCGAATTGGCAGTTTTGAGTGTTGTTTTCGGTTTACGTCCTACTTCGCGGAACTATCTCGACCGATCACATCGGGAGCTTAGATAACAACAAGCAGCGCTTCTAACGTCCCATTAAAACCCATAAATCCATCATTTTCAAGCACAAACTCTAAAGCAAACAAGCATCAAAATTAACCAATCAAAACCCTAACCTTATCAAGCACACACACACCAACAATAAGGGCAGAAAATTAAGGTGGACTTATGTCCTTACAAACCACTTGAATCAACCTCAAAAACACTTAACTAAAGCTTAGATTTGAGGAGGTTTAAGAGATTTACCTCAACTCAAGTTAAGGTTTTCGAAATTCAAAGTTTTCCTTGCTCCCTTGGCTTGCTCTTAGCCCACAGCTTCACCACACAATGGGATCCAAAAATTTTATTTTTGTTAGCTCTAAGGCTCCTCTAAAAACCGACCCTCAACATAAAGAAAAATCCAAGATTACAAGGAGAAAAATCAAGTTTTTCCTCACCTTTTCTCCTCTTGCTTGGTTCGGCCACTTGCTTGGAGAATCACCAAAATTCTTTTTTTTTTCTCTCAAAACTCTTCCTTGCTTGGCTCACGGATTTGGTTCAAAAAAAATGAGATCCAAGAGATTTTTTTGTTAGCTTTTTCTCACCTCAAAACCGAGCATTATCAAGGATGAAAACCCCAAAAATTTGTCAAGAGTTACTCACCTCTTCTTCCTCTTTCTCTCTTGCTCTTTGGTCGGCCTCCTCTTGGTGGATTCACCAAAAAAATCTTCTCACTTTTCTTGCTCACTCTCTTGCTCGGCCACCCTCCCAAAAGTTCACCAAAATTTTTCAAATTCTCTCTAGCTCTCCTCTCTCTCTCTCCCACGGCTTGTGCTGAAAATTTTTTTGAAGAAGAGTGTGAAAGTTGGCTGCCTTGGGAAGGGAAATGGAAGGGTTTGCTTGCCTCAAAACAAGGCTTTAAGTCTTGTCTTTCTTGTCCATTGGTGCAGCCAAAATTTAGGGGATTTGGAGTGGGTTTGCAGCCGGATTTAGGGAGAGAAAAGGGGAGTGGATGGGCTGTTGATGGGGTTGTTGGCAGCTGAAAATAAGGGGAAAAGACATGGGTTGGTGTCCTTTGTTTGGTTGAACTTTGGTTGGACATTTGGTTACCCAAACCAAACTAATTCCTCCTCTTTTCTTGCTAGTTGGCCGAATTCCAATGGGGTAGAGGGCTGCCATTACATTTCAATTTTTTTTTGGTAGGGAATGGTGATGTCATTACAAAGATATCATCTTCCACTAACTCTTTCAAAGCTTGTTTGGCCATTTCGTTCTTTCACAGCTCCATTCGCGCTCAACAGTTATTTCTAATACTGTGATGAGCATTCTTATTTTATATTTTGGTCCAAAAATTATTCCATGTAAATTTTGAACCGAAACTCTCTTTCTCCAATTTTTCGGAGACCCTTTTGCCCTTAATTCTTTTTCGGTGTGCTTGATTTTTCTAGGGTGGATTTATGGCTTATAAAATTCCATTTTTGGAGTTTCTTTCCACAGTCCTTCATCATACTTGTAAAGTCGACGTTGTGACCCGTCACGGTCAAACTTTGACTTTTTGGTCAACCCTTTGACTTTTTGGTCAAACCTTTGACTTTTTCGGTTAAAGTTGACTTTCGTAAAATTTCATCCTTTTTCGTTCTTTTTTCTTTTAAAAACCTCATTCTTGACTCATAAAACATTAATTAAGTCTCAAAATCATTAAATGAGGACTTGAATATCGTTTAAATAAATTATGAATTTCTCATTATTATTCATAATTTTTCATATAACACTTCATAAATACATAAATTAGACTCTAATTCCTTATGAACAAGGAGATTACAAGTCTACAAAATTTCGGGTCTTACAAAACCGACTCTACGCCATCATTGGAGGACATGGATGATGAGGAATATATGGTCCAAGGTGAATTGTTGGTTACAATGAGAGCTTTAAGTGTGCAAGCCAAAGAAGACGAAGAAGTGTAGCGAGAAAACATCTTTCATACTAATGGTGATATGGGATAATGGTGACATTGAAACCAATGACGAGTCAGAAACCGACTCTATGCCATCATTGAAGGACGTGGATGATGAGGAATATGCGGTCACATAACAAGTGCAAGCGTCAAGGCAGTGGTCACATAGCAAGTCAATGCCTGAACAAAAGAATTACGGTGATACGGGATAATGGTGACATTGAAACCGATGACGAGTCAGAAACTGACTCTATGCCATCATTGGAGGACGTGGATGATGAGGAATATACGGTCCAAGGTGAATTGTTGGTTACAATGAGGGCTTTAAGTGTGCAAGCCAAAGAAGATGAAGAAGTGCAGCGAGAAAACATCTTTCATACTAGATGCCACATGCAAAACAAGGTATGTAGTGTGATTATTGATGGAGGTAGTTGTACTAATGTTGCTAGCACTACTTTGGTTGAAAAATTGGGATTGCCAGTAATTAAACATCCTTGGCCTTATAAATTGCAATGGCTTAATGATAGTGGTGAGGTAAGGGTGAATAAACAAGCGTTGGTTTCATTGCACATTAGAAAATACGATGATGAAGTTTTGTGTGATGTAGTTCCGATGCAAGCTAGACATGTTATTAGGCCAGCCATGGCAATTTGATCACCGAGTTAAGCATGATGGCTTTACCAATAAGTACTCGTTTATGCTCAATCAAAAACAATCACTCTTGTGCTGATGACATTGAAACAAGTTTATGATGATCAAGTGAGGTTGCAAAAAGAGAGTGATAAAAAAAAATAGAGTGATCAAAAGAAAGAGAGTGATTAAAAGAAAAAGAACGCAAATTAGAGAGAGGCCGAGCAAAATAAGAAAGAAAAAGAAAATCAAAATTCGGCCATTGAGAGAAAGTTAGAGAGAAAACAAAAGAATTTCTATGTAAAAGTGAGTGAAATTAAGGGAGCAATGTTTTCAAATAAGCCAATGATTACACTTTTGTACAAAGAGGCATTTTTAAACACTAACGAACTTGACCTTGCTTTGCCTAGTTTTGTTGTTTATTTGTTGCAAGAATTTGAGGATGTCTTTCCTGACGAGGTGCCTTATGGTTTGCCTCCAATTCGAGGAATAGAGCATCAAACTGACTTTGTAACTGATGCTTCCATTCCAAATCAACTGTGTATAGGAGCAATCTAGAGGAGATGAAGGAGCTTCAAAGGTAGGTTAGTGAATTAATGGAAAAAGGGTGCGTGAGAGAAAGCATGAGTCCATGCACCACTCCGGTATTGCTAGTACCTAAGAAGGATGGGACGTGGAGAATATGCGTTGATTGTCGAGGCATCAACAACATAACGGTAAAGTATCATCATCCTATTCCTCGCTTAGATGATATGTTAAATGAGTTGAATGGTTCTTGTGTGTTTTCTAAGATTGATTTAAAGAGTGGTTATCATCAGATTAGAATGAAAGAAGGAAATGAATGGAAAACTGCCTTTAAAACAAAATATGGTTTGTATGAAAGGTTAGTTATGTCTCTTGGTTTGACTAATGCTCCGAGCACTTTTATGAGACTTATGAATCATGTTTTACGTGCATTTTTAGGCAGATTTGTTGTTGTCTATGTTAGAAAAATTGGATCCGGTATCAGAGTTACGGCGCAGTAGAAGTTTTAAAATTTTATGCCGTTTCCGGAAAAGAAGCTCATGATGTATATAACAATAAATTAAATTTATGATCAAGCATACCTTATTTATTGGATTCCGGAATTGCTAGAGCGTTTGACCAACGTGTCTTCTCTACTATTCTCGAGTTCCACGTCTCAGAGTGTGTGTGGGCACACGTTCTATGAATCCAAGCGACCGGTAATACTTTCCAAAGTCTAGATCCCTCCTTCTCAATTCCGATGATCCTCGTTGAGAAATCTGATCCAACTTCTTTCTTTAAAACTACAAAACAGAACCGGTTAACCTCCTATGAAAATTATCACTCGGTTTAACCTTACTCACAGTTTTGATTCAATGGAATTTACTTTCTTTTTCTTTCTCACAAGATAGCCGAATTTCTTGATGTGGAAGAAACACAATTTTTTTTTTATAAAAAAACTTTTTTCCATATATAAGAAAATCAAATCTTATTTTTTCAAGAACTCCTAGCATTTATATAGTATTCTAATCCTTTTCAAAATTTATCTCCTTCTTGAAAAATAATTAATAATTATTTTTCTAGACAAATTTTGAACCAAAAGATCATACAACTTTAGGGCTAGATCCATTGAACCTAAAAACAATTTTTCAAGAGGAAATCACTCCTCAAAAATTCGGCCACACTAAGAGATAAATCATGATTGGTGGTTCAAATTTTAAATCAAGAATCTAGACTAGTCAAAAGATCCTAGTCCTATCTAGATTTAAACTTCTTTTAAACCTTTTCGAATTTAAATAAGATTCACATATTTGAATAAATATTTTCCATAAACATTATCCACATTAATTAATTTAAATCAATGAAATATTTCAAATTTTCTTTCTTCACAAAAATCGTGCACATCTTTAATTAGGAAAGAAAAATCCATAAAATAATCTCCATTATTTAAACCAATTAATAATTTAATTTTAGGAATATATTTAAACAATTTTGAAACAAAATTTTCTTCCCTCCACACAATTAAAAAAAACGTGCACCTCTTTTAATTAGGAGAGAAAAATTTTGTTTTCTAAAATTCAAAAACAATCTTATTTTCAAAATTCAAATTAACCAATTACATGTTAACAAATCATTTGTCTACAAATTTCACATGTCCAATCATTTCTAGATTGCATGTTAGAGAGTACCATGTCTTAATAGACATTTCTAAATTCCATTTATAATTTACCGATCTCATTAGGAACAAATCCCAATACGCTTCGTGGAACTATATGAGCTAATAGAGAGACCCGATGAAAATATATAAAGAGACTTCTATAATTGTGAAAAATTAATCCCAGATTAATTATCCATCAATCATCAACTTCAAAACTATTCCACTAAAAGTTTGAAGCTGAACTCCTATTTACATACCGTATTACGAAAGCTCTCTCACGTAGTGCTTCTTCCATGATTTATTCATCGCTTGCTTAATCCCCATATGTTATCCATGATTGAATTAAGGACTTTTTTCATTTTACCTTTTCAATCATTTTAACTTAAAGTTCCATTATTCTCCATTGAAAGAACCACCAATTGTAAAACCATACAATTGGTAAACCATCAGAGAACACAAAGTAAACCGATGGTCAAGATCTTGTTATGCTATCTTTTAATCCCCGAATAATGCCTTTAAGTAGATAACATTTACTATCGTTAAGATAGCTATGGATTCCGTATCTATGAATCTTGATTTCTCCATCCATAAGTCATGCACCCAAAACACAAGTATATTGACCATGAATTAACAGTGTCTCACCCTTAGTGCATCAAAGTACATAAGTCATGGATACGAACTCAAGTAATCATTTCAGGATTAAGATTATGTAGGAAAAATCAGATCCGGTATCAGAGTTACGGCGCAGCGGAAGTTTTTAAAATTTTATACCGTTTCCGGAAAAGAAGCACATGATGTATATAACAATAAATTAAATTCATGATCAAGTGTACCTTATTTCTTGGATTCCGAAATTGCTAGAGCATTTGACCAACGTGTCTTCTCTACTATTCTTGAGTTCTACGTCTCAGAGTGTATGTGGGCACACGTTTTATGAATCCAAGCGACCGGTAATACTTTCTGAAGTCTAGATCCCTCCTTCTCAATTCCGATGATCCTCATTGAGAATTTGATCCAACTTCTTTATTCAAAACTACAAAATAGGAACCGGTTAACCTCCTATGAAAAATTATCACTCGGTTTAATCTTCCTCACAATTTTGATTCAATGGAATTTTCTTTCTTTTTCTCTCTCACAAGATAGCCGAATTTCTTGATGTGGAAGAAACACAATTTTTTTTAATTTAAAAAACGTTTTTTTTCAAAAAATAAAATCAAATCTTGATTTTTCAAGAACTCCTAGCCTTTATATAGTATTCCACCTTTTCAAAATTTATCTCCTTCTTGAAAAGTAATTAATAATTATTTTTCTGAATAAATCTTGAACCAAAAGATTATACAACTTGAGGGCTAGATTCATTGAACCTAAAAACAATTTTTCAAGAGAAATTAATCCTCAAAAAATTCGGCCACTTTGAGATAAATCATGATTCGTGGTTCAAATTTTAAATCAAGAATCTAGACCAGCCAAAAGATCCTAGTCCTATTTAGATTCAAACTTCTTTTAAACCTTTTCGAATTTAAATAGGACTCATATATTTGAATAAATATTTTCCATAAACATTATCCATATTAATTAATTTAAATCAATGAAATATTTCAAATTTTTTTCCTCACAAAAACCATGCACCTCTTTAATTAGGAAAGAAAAATCCATGAAATAATCTCAATTATTTAAACCAATTAATAATTTAATGTTAGGAATATATTTAAATAATTTTGAAATAAAATTTTCTTCCCTCCACACAATTAAAAAATGTGCACCCCTTTAATTAGGAGAGAAAAAATTTTGTTTTCCAAAATTCAAACACAATCTTATTTTCAAAATTCAAATTAACCAATCACATGTTGACAAATCATTTGTCTACAAATTTCACATGTCCAATCATTTCTGGATTGCATGTAAGAGAGTACCATGTCTTAATAGACATTTTTAAATTCCATTTATAATTTACCGATCTCATTAGGAATAAATTCCGAGACGCTTCGTGGAACTATATGAGCTAACAGAGGGACCCGATGGAAATATGTAAAGAGGCTCCTATAATTGTGAAAAATTAATCCCAGATTAATTATTCATTAATTATCAACTTCAAAACTATTCCACTAAAAGTTTGAAGCTGAACTCCTATTTACATACAGTATTACGAAAGCTATCTCACATAGTGTTTCTTCCATGATTTATTCATCGTTTGTTTAATCCCCATATGTTATCCATGATTGAATTAAGGACTTTTTCCGTTTTACCTTTTCAATCATTTTAACTTAAAGTTCCATTATTCTCCGTTGAAAGAACGATCAATTGTAAAACCATACAATTGGTAAACCACCAAAGAACACAAAGTAAACCAATGGCCAAGATCTTGTTATATTATCTTTCAATCCCCGAATAATGCCTTTAAGTAGATAACATTTACTATCGTTAAGATAGCTATGGATTCCGTATCTATGAATCTTGATTTCTCTATCCATAAGTCATGCACCAAAAACACAAGTATATTGACCATGAATTAACAGTGTCTCACCTTTAGTGTATCAAAGTACATAAGTCATAGATATGAACTCAAGTAATCATTTCAGGATTAAGATTAATGCAGGATGATAATTAAAGCATCATTGATTCTTATAAACAGAATTATTAAACCGAATCAATTAACACTCTAGGTCCAGTCCAATGTCATACCTCAATACTGGTATACATTAAAGTTTCTACTCGGAACTTATCCGATGGTCAAGACAAACCATCCCTCTAAGAAGTAGACAAACTTTACAATCTTATCATGAATAAGATCCCCAAATCTTATTCCGTTGATTGTGAGTTATTTATTTAGCATGTTATCAAATTACCACGTCTTCTATGCATACCTCGTATACATATGGTAATTCGATATATTACCAACAGCCTAGAAGTATTTTATGTTTGCTCAAAATAATCATACAATCAACAAATGAAAGTAAATAAGACACAACTTATTAAACATGAATAACTTCCTCTTATTAATATCAAAATGTCATATTTATAGAAAATTCCTAATATTGATTTTTTATCCTTATGGCACATATAGAACCCAATAGATTAATGCAGGATGATAATCAAAGCATCATTGATTCTTATAAACGGAATTATGAAACCGAATCAATTAACACTTTAGGTCTAGTCCAATGTCATACCTCAATACTGGTGTACATTAAAGTTTCTACTCGGAACCTATCCATGGTCAAGACAAACCATCCCTCCAAAGAAGCTGACAACCTTTACAATCTTATCATGAATAAGATCCCCAAATCTTATTCCTTTGATTGCGGACTATTTATTTAGACTTTTATCAAATTACCATGTCTTCTATACATACCCCGTATACATATGATAATTCGATATATTACCAACAGTCTATCAGTATTTTATGTTTGCTCAAAATAGTCATACAATCAACAAATGAAAGTAAATAGGACACAACTTATTAAACATGAACAACTTTCTCTTATTAATATCAAAATGTCATATTTATAGAAAATCCCTAATATTGATTTTCTATCCTTAGGGCACATATAGATTCCAACAGTCTACTTTGATGATATACTCATTTATAGCAAAAACTTATACGATCATGTAGTATATTTGAAATCTATTTTAGATTTGCTCGTGAAAGGAAAGTTATTTGCTAATATGAAGAAGTGTACTTTTTGGTCCGATAAGCTTATATTTCTGGGATTTGTTGTTGGTGCACATGTATACAGATTGATAAAGAGAAGGTATGTGTAATCTAAGTGTGGCCGAGTCCCACGAATATAGGTAATGTTCGTAGTTTTCATGGACTTGCTAATTTTTTGTAACACCCGGAATTTTTACGGACTCATGATTTGAAGGAATTGAAGTCTGTAGTATGTGTTATGTGATATTTCATAGAAAATTATGAATGTCAACGTGAAATTCATAATTTTAACAATAAATATTCAAGTTCTTATTTAATTAATTATGAGACTCGATATATAGTTACTTAGCCATGTATAGGGTTTTTTGTGATAAAGGCATCACAAAAATCCATGATTTTATGTTGGTCAAAGTTTGACCGAAAAAGTCAAAGTTTGACCAAAAAGTCAAAGGTTGACTATAGAGGTCAAAGGTATGACGGTATTGTGATATGATAAGCAGTATGGATAATATACTGCAAAAAACCGTCATTATAGACAAAATAAGAAGATTTAGATTCAAAACCACCATAGAAAAATCAGATATAAAGGGCTTAAAGGGCAAAAAGGGCTTATAAAAATAAAAAAAATTTTATACAGTCCATTTTTACACATATAAATTTTAGACTGTAGTACAGTATAAAATACTGTTATTAGTAGATAACAGTATTAAAAATATCTATATAGCAAGAAAGTGGATTGCGTATTAAGGAAATAGCCAAACGAGGCCTTAGGTGAGGACATCACCTCACCATAGATTTATGAAATCATAATTGATTAAATAAAGGATGGAAAGAATTACGGAAGATTCTAGAAGGGGAGGTGATGTAACGCCCCCAAATCCACGTAGGGCTAATTACGCGAAATTGGGTCGATACCTTACTTGCTTAACTTAAAACTTGAGGAAAATTGCGGAAATTTTTTTTTTTCATTTTTTCTTTTAAAACTTCTTTTGAAACTTCAAAAGACTTAACTTCATTTTAAAAATCATGACTTGAAAACTGCTCATGCATAAAACATAAAACCTTAAACTTAATCTTAAACATAAACTTAAAACTGATTCTCATTCATAAAACTTAACTCCTTACTATGTACTCACTCGAGTACCGAGCTTTCACCCCCTTGGGAAAGCTACTATATATAAACATAACATAAACCGTGGACCAGACCCGACCTAATGTGGATCGGTACAACACGAGACAACTCGCTTGCCATACATACTGAAACTGTATCATACATACATAAAACATAATGTAAACACATTTTTCATTTTAAACATATTTTGGAAACCTGTAGTGGTGTCCATTCCCACGTTTCACAGTCCGCAGCGCCATCTCTCCACAGCTTTGCATCAGGTATTGCCGATAGGTAGCTTACCTACAGCATGAACGTAAGTAGTGAGCTAAAAAGCTCAGTAAGCACAATATTCAATCCGCATGCAATGAAAATGCAAGCATACGTATGAACCAATCATGATTTCTTATTAATCAGATATGGTTCCCTACTTAATTATCTTATACCATGTGTGCACGTACTGAGGTACATAACCATGGAGTGGTTGAAGTGGTCCATCCGATCCAACTCAAACATGAAACAAAATGTTTAACATGGAGTAGTGGAGACAGCCCGTCCAATTCAAGTCAAACCATGGAATATACCATTTGAACTTACCACGGAGACAAGCCAGTACAATGCAACAATCTTAACTTAGCTTAACTCTTGCTTACCATGTATTTCATTATTAGTGGACATGCTTCGTGATGCCACGCTATCTAACATAAAACATAACATGCTTCTGCATAACATACTATCTCATACTTAACATGCATGACATACTTGCATCATAACATAACATTATACATAGCATAACATACTTCATGACATACTACTTAACATGATTCATAACATACTACATAACATGCTACATCTTAACATGAAACATAGACATACTGTATCTTAACATGAACTTACTACTGCATCTGAACATAACATCTTAACATGAAACATGAACATACTGCTTCCTACCATAACATCATAAATCATGAAATCCCATTCATGATTTCTTGAACACAACATATGCAAACAAACATGTGTTCATGCTGTAGGCGGAGTTGTACTTACCTTCCGTCCTACGCTCTTGATTTACTGTCCCAACTAATGCTGTTCCTCTCCCAGGTACAGCTGCAGGTTCTGCCTGCTCGATAAAGGACATGCTCTAACTTAAACTCATGAAATGTTGGTGATCTAACCAACATGCTTACATGGTCTTGGTTGTATGTCCCTTCATGCAAAACATCTAACTTGGTTACACTCGGTAACCTTGCGTACTAAGCCTTGCTAAACCCCTAAGGGTTGCTTAACCTTAAACCGTAACTATCGGGTCATATCTGATAACCCTTTAGTTGAGCTTAAACGGTGTCCTTTAGGGTTACATTGGATAACCCTTAAGTTAAACTAAATCAATGCTATTAGTTAATCAACATCAACTATAGTCAACTTTGATCAACTACGATCAACTATGGTCAACCCCCCTATGGGTCAACCTTTGGGCCTCGGGCTTGACCCGGTAACTCGGGTGTAACTCCCGGTTACCTATCGTAATCTAATCGCTTGCTAAAAATCTTGCTTGAAAAATCCATTTTCCTTGCTTGGAAAACTTGGGGAAATAAATCCCAAAATCTTACTTTACTTGTAAAATTCTTTACTTAAATCACAAAAATCCAAACTCTTGGATTAATACTTCGTAAAATCATTTGAGGTTGAAAACCACCCTTGGAACAGTTTTCCGTAGTCAAAACAGTCGTTTGATGTAGAAAAACAATTTTCTAAAACATTTGTAAAACTAGTGGTGTAGGAATTTTCGGATTCCCTGCGCACCCTTCGTAAAATAATCCCAATTTAAAAATCGGTTCGTAATCTGAAAAAGTTTTCTTCATGAAAGTTCTAGCTCTCAAAAAATGCTAAAACTTTTGTGTTTTACAAAATTTCCAATTCGGCCTAGATTCATACCATTTTTTAGTTGAAACCGGATGACCCCTGAAAACTGGGTCTGGGGGATTAAAAAGATTAGCCACGGGTTTTGGCACAAATGGAAGCCATGGAGCCTTATTTCGAGAATCCGTTCATGTTATCCCCTAGAAAAAGTCGTTCTGGACAACTTTCATGTTTTACGTTTTTCCCAATTCGGCCTCTAAAGGCTTGTTATTTTTCTTTTCCGAAAACTGGGCAGATTTAATCCGAACCTGCCAGTTTTCGTGTTTACTTGATTTTTACGTGTCCTACTTCGGGAACTAACTCAACCGATCACTCGGGAGCCTAAATAAATAACATGCAACGTTAACTAACGTCCCACATGTATCAACATGTCATCCCATTGCAGCCATGCAAACCAAACCGGAACTACAAAAACCTAGGTTTGCATGCATCTAGGGTTTGCATCACATAAAATTGAACCATTCATGCAACACCGAAGCTAGGTCTAACATCCTAGCAAGCAAGCCATACACGGCTGCACCTAAGGCAGGGAGCATACCAACCAAAAATCCATGCAAACCAAGCATTCATGCAAGTATAAACTCATAGCACACAAGCATAAACCATGCATAGCTAAACCACATGCAACACACCCTAATCAAGCACCATACTAAGTCTAGGGCATCAACATAAAAACTTGAGCTTAAGCTCTTACAATCCATGCTTGAAATACATTATAAATTTCCCAAATTAAGCTTGAACCAAAAGCTTAGGGTTTAGGGAATTTACCTCATGAATTTCGGAAGTTGGTTCACACCTTTGGAGTCAAACTTCCTTGCTTTCCTTGGCTGCCTTCACAGCCAAATTTGCCCCTCCAATTGGGTTCCAAATTCCAGCCATGCACATACAAATATACCCATAAATATTCCATCAACTTGCATGGACAAATCACTTAAGTTTGAAGGATTTTACCTTGACTTACCCTAGGCATGGGTTAGGGTTGATAACCGAACATCATTTCCCCCCTTTGGCTGAACACATGCTCGGCTTTGGCTCGCCAAATGGCACCAAAATTTTTCACCAACCTTGGTGATTGCTTGTAGCCAAAGCCGAAGCCTCTACAGCCCAAATCCATCAATTTTTCCTCTCCTAATTTTCTGCACATACAAGCCAAACCCACTAGCTCACCTAGGCACCAAAAATCTTTTTGGTTTCTTGGTTGGTGATTTCTCACCCACTCGGCCACTCACTATCTTTTTTCCACTGAAATTTCTCTCATTTTCTTCCTCTCCACTCTCGGCCACAGCCCCTAAAAATGGGTCTCTATTTTCCAAATTTTCTCTTGGTTTCTAGCTTGAAACCCGAACAACACTAGATCCAATCTCCCTTGGATTTTCAATTTTTTTTCTTGGTTCTTTCTCTCCACCCAACCTCTCGTATTTTTCTGAAGAAAAATGGCTAGAGGTTAGCTGATTTTTCTGAATTTTTCAGCCCCCAAGATCAGTCCATATGCATGCCTATTTATAGGCACATGAAACTTTCTAAAAATTAGATTTTGACCCCAAAATTTAAAAAAAATTAACATTGTTCCACAAGGTGGCCGGCCATTACTTGGAGAGTAAGCAAGGAATGACATCATTTCTGACCTCATGGCTGACCTCATCACTTACATCACCAAATTTCTAAAATTTGCACTTTTACCCCAAAAGTTAAAATTCTTGCAAAAATGGCCCTAGGTGGCCGGTTGGTTTCTTGGTGAACAAGCCAAACTTATCTCAAAATGATGAGATCATCTTGATGACATCATGTGCTTACATCATCAATTTTCCAAAATTTACACTTTTACCCCAAAAGTGAAAATTCTTGCATTTATGCCCCTTAGGTGTCAATGGCCGGTCATTTGCTTGCCTTCCAAGCAAATGACATCATCTTGATGACATCATGTGATTACCTCATGCTTACATCACATTTTTCCAAAAATTACACTTTTGCCCCTAAGGATAAAATCTTTGCAATTTCACCCCCTAGGTGGCCGGTCCTTTACTTGTCTTGCAAGGCAAGTCATTTCCTCATTGTGACTTCATCTTGATGACATCACTATGCTTACATCATTAAATTTCCAAAATTTATACTTTTACCTCAAAAGTGAAAATTTTGACATTTTTGCCCCTACATGTGACCGGCCCTAATGGGTTACTTGGTGACCAAGTTTCCATATTTTCATGTCCTTTTGCCCTTGACCTCATGCTAGGTGTGCTTGATTTCTAGGGTGGTTTTAAAGCCTACTTGGGTTATCTCGCCCATACTGACATATTTTACAGTATTTTCTCATACTGCATCATTTAACACTGTCAAGTCAACCGTTGACCACTCTTGGTCAAAATTTGACTTTCTTGGTCAAATTTGACCTTTTCGGTCAAACTTTGACTTTTTTGAAATTATGTCCTTTTTCGTCCTTTTCGACTTGAAGGGCGTTTTCGAATCTTAAAAATATATTTCGAGTCTTATTCAACCTTAAGACCTTGTAAAACGTATGAAAAACTCTTAACTGAGTTTTTCCGTAAACATCTCAACGTATGCCCATAATTCCTTTAAAAAGGAAATGGCAACATGTAAATTTCTAGGTATTACAGGTGAGGTGGCCAGCCACCTAGGGGCAAAAATGCAAAGATTTTATCATTTGGGGCCAAAATGTAATTTTTGAAAAATTGGTGATGTAAGCAAATGATGTCATCAAGATGATGTCACCTTGATGAGGTAAGCAAGCCTTGGAGACCAAGGAATGGCCAGCCAACATGCCACCTATGAGGGGTCAAAGTGCAAATTTGATTTTTGAGGGGCTTTTATGTAATTTTTAGAAAGTTTCTCTATCACTATAAATACCCATCAAGGGGGGTCAGTTTTTGGCTGGAAAAATTCAGAAAAAATAGCAAAACTCTGCCCTTTTCTCTTCTCCAAAAATCTGAACTCCCAAGGGTGAGAAAAAGTAACGAAAAATTTGTGAATTTAAGGGGTTTTAGTGCTTAGGTGTTAGGTTTTCTTCTAGTGACTTTAAGTGAGGATTTGGAAAATTTTTGGGACCATTTTCTGGACTAAGAGCCGACTGTGAGTGGAGGAAAAAGTAAGGAAAATTTGAGGTTAGTGGTGCTCGGTTTTGGGTTAAGGGATCAACCAATCTTTTGGGTGCCAAATTGAGGAACTAGAACCGGTTTTGGAGGACTTAGGGGGGAGAAATTTGGTGAGCCGAACCCTAGCCCCAAAATTTTGAGATTGATCAAGGTAATAGCTCTAAACCCTAATCTTTTTCAATTGAGGTTTAAATATGAAATTTAAGTGTATTTCCAAGTCATAATTGTAAGAGCATAAGCTCAAAGTTATTTTATTGCCCTAGGTTGATTAGGTGTGTGCTTGATTAGATCTAAGGGTGGTTTGCATATGAATTTTGATTGATTATACTTGCTAGGATTGCATGCTAGATGTAGATATATTGTATGTTCCCCAAAGATGCTCAAGCATGATTCAAGATGTATGATAGGTTGCTAGAATGAAAGGTGAATGAATGGAATGAATGTTTGGAGTTAGAACCATGCAACCCTAGGTTAGGGCAGTTTGGTTGATGGGCTGCATGGACATGATAGGGCTGCATGTATGTCAAAGTGGGATGTTAGAAAACGCTGCATGATTGTTATCTAGGCTCCCGCTTGTTCGGTTGAAGTAGTTTGCGCGAAATAGGACGTAAAATAAATTTAAGAATGTAAACTGCCAGGTTCGAGTGGACACTGGCCAGTTTTCTGGAAAGTGTAATTTGAGGCCTTTAGAGGCCGAATTGAGAAAAACGTAAAACATGAAAGTTGTTCAGAAGGGTTTTCTTGTAGGGCAGCTTGGATAGTTTTTCAAAATGAGGCTCCAATGGCCTCGGTTTTCGTAAAAACCCGAGCCTAACCGTGCTCAGGTTTTTATGCACGGTCAGGTGGCTTCAACCAAGAAAATGGATACGATAGAGTCCGAATTAAAATTTTCATTAAACACAAAAGTTTTAGGATTTTTCGAAAGCTAGAACTTTTGTGAAGACAACTTTTTCATATTCAAAATGAATTTTTAAACTGACACTGATTTATAAAGAATGTGCAGTGACCAGGAAATTCCTGCACAGGATTTTCTAAAACAAAACAGAAAAACTGTATTTTTGCACCAACACCCATGTTTTGACTGTGAAAACTGTTCCAATGGCAGTTTTCAGCCCTTAACAATTTTTATAAGACTCCGCTTCAAAAGTCACGAATTTTATAAGGTTGAATCAAGGTTTTTGGATTTAAAATCACCAAATTTTCCAAAAGCAAAGAAAATAAGATTTTAAGCCAAGATATAGCAAAATGAACCTAACAGATGGTTGTTGGAAAAAACGGATCCGGTATTGGAGTTACGGCGCAGCGGAAGTTTTAAAAATTTTATGCCGTTTCCGGAAAAGAAGCTCATGATGCATATAATAATAAATTAATTCATGATCAAACGTACCTTATTTCTTGGATTCCGGAATTGCTAGAGCGTTTGACCAACGTGTCTTCTCTACTATTCTCGAGTTCCACGTCTCAAAGTGTGTGTGGGCACACGTTCTATGAATCCAAGCGACCGGTATTTCTTTCCGAAGTCTAGATCCCTCCTTCTCAATTCCGATGATCCTCGTTGAGAATTTGATCCAACTTCTTTCTTCAAAACTACAAAACAGAAACCGGTTAACCTCCTATGAAAATAATCACTCGGTTTAACCTTTCTCGCAGTTTTGATTCAATGGAATTTTCTTTCTTTTTCTCTCTCACAAGAAAGCCGAATTTTTGATGTGGAAGAAAAATTTTTTTTTTTTTATTATTAAAAAAACGTTTTTCCCTTTTAAAATTATCAAAAATTTGTTTTTCAAGAACTCCTAGCCTTTATATAGTATTACAATCCTTTTCAAAATTTATCTCCTACTTGAAAAATAATTAATAATTATTTTCCGGATAAATCTTGAACCAAAAGATCATACAACTTTAGGGCTAGATTCATTGAACCTAAAAACAAATTTCAAGAGGAAATCCCCTTTAAAATTCGGCCACAAAGTGAGAGAAATCTTGATTGGTGGTTTAAATTTTAAATCAAGAATCTAGACTAGTCAAAAGATCCTAGTCCTATCTAGATTCAAACTTCTTTTAAACCTTTTCGAATTTAAATAGGATTCACATATTTGAATAAATATTTTCCATAAACATTATCCATATTAATTAATTTAAATTAATGAAATATTTCAAATTTTCTTTCCTCACAAAAACTATGCACCTCTTTAATTAGGAAAGAAAAATTCATGAAATAATCTCCATTATTTAAACCAATTAATAATTAAATGTTAGGAATATATTTAAATAATTTTGAAACAAAATTTTCTTCCCTCCATACAATTAAAAAACGTGCACCACTTTTAATTAGGAGAGAAAAATTTTGTTTTCCAAAATTCAAATAAAATCTTATTTTCAAAATTCAAATTAACCAATCACATGTTGACAAATCATTTGTCTACAAATTTCACATGTCCAATCCTTTCTGGATTGCATGTTAGAGAGTACCATGTCTTAATAGACATTACAAAATTCCATTTACAATTTACCGATCTCATTAGGAACAAATCCCGAGACGCTTCGTGGAACTATATGAGCTAATAGAGGGACCCGATGGAAATATGTAAAGAGGCTCCTATAATTGTGAAAAATTAATCCCAGATTAATTATCCATCAATTATCAACTTCAAAACTATTCCACTAAAAGTTTGAAGCTGAACTCCTGTTTACATACCGTATTACGAAAGCTCTCTCACGTAGTGCTTCTTCCATGATTTATTCATCGCTTGCTTAATCCCATATGTTATCCATGATTGAATTAAGGACTTTTTCCGTTTTACATTTTCAATCATTTTAACTTAAAGTTCAATTATTCTCCATTGAAAGAACCACCAATTGTAAAACCATACAATTGGAAAACCACCAGAGAACACAAAGTAAACCGATGGCCAAGATCTTGTTATACTATCTTTCAATCCCGAATAATACCTTTAAGTAGATAACATTTACTATCATTAAGATAGCTATGGATTCCGTATCTATGAATCTTGATTTCTCCATCCATAAGTCATGCACCCAAAACACAAGTATGTTGACCATGAATTAACAGTGTCTCACTTTAGTGCATCAAAGTACATAAGTCATGGATGCGAACTCAAGTAATCATTTCAGGATTAAGATTAATGCAGGATGATAATCAAAGTATCATTGATTCTTATAAACGGAATTATTAACCGAATCAATTAACACTTTAGGTCCAGTCCAATGTCATACCTCAATACTGGTATACATTAAAGTTTCTACTCGGAACCTATCCGATGGTCAAGACAAACCATCCCTCCAAGGAAGTAGACAACCTTTACAATCTTATCATGAATAAGATCCCCAAATCTTATTCCGTTGATTGCGGACTATTTATTTAGACTGTTATCAAATTACCACGTCTTCTATGCATACCCCGTATACATATGGTAATTCGATATATTACCAACAGCCTAGGAGTATTTTATGTTTGCTCAAAATAATTATACAATCAACAAATGAAAGTAAATAGGACATAACTTATTAAACATGAATAATTTCCTCTTATTAATATCAAAATGTCATATTTACAGAAAATCCCTAAGATTTTCTATCCTTAGAGTCCTAAGATATTCATAATTTTATTAATCAATGTTTAAGTCCTCATTAAATTGACTATGAGACTCCATGAATGATTGATTAGCCATGTATGAGGTTTTTAAAGGAAAAAGAACAAGAAAGGATGCGATTTTACGAAAGTCAAACGTTCAGTCGAAAAGTCAACTGTGACCGAAAAAGTCAAAGTTTGACCAACGAAAAGTCAAATGGTTGACTTTACGAGATTTTTCGAGAAACAGTCCGGAAAAAGTTCCGAGAATAAGGTTTGTGAACTAGATAGCAAGAATGAGCTTGAAAACGTCTCTAGAAAATCAAGCACACCAAATTAAGTTTAAGGGCAAAAAGGACTCGAAAAATTAAGAGGAAAATATTTTCGATTCTAAATTCACACAGATAAATTTTGTGCTTCGGTACGATATAAAAATATTATGTTTTGGAGAACCACAATATTAGAATTATCTGTGTAGCACAAAGGAAAAGAAAAATGAGTTTTGGAGAGCAAAATGGCCAAACAAGGCCTTAAATGAGTTAGTGGAAGATGACTTCATTGCAATGACCTCACTCCCCACTAAGAAGCCTTGCACATGTGGAACTCCCTCTCCACACACCATGGTCGGCAACTTTAAGAAGAAAAGGAAGAGAAAAGCCAAAAGTTAAGGGAAAAAGCCATATTTTAAGGGCCAAAAATGTGAACCAAGTAAAGACACATGCCTATGCCTATGACTTCACACTCTCCACTAGCCTAAGCTAGCCATGTGGAGCTCTCTCCTTCCCCCTTAATTTCGGCAGCAACAAGCACATGGAAGGCATGGGATAAAGCCACATTTTAAGGAAAAAAGGTGAACACCCAAGCTCTTCATTTTGCCTATAAATACCCCTTTATAAAACCCATCATTTTTAATCACAAAAGGCAGTCAATCTCTTGCAATTTTTCTTCAGAAAATTCAGCAAGAAACCGTGGGAGAGAGGGAGAGAAGGAGAAGAGAAATCAGAAAATTTTCTTAGGGCTTTTCTTCCTAGGGGTGCTCGGGTTGCTAGGGAGAAAAGAGAAAAGATTTTGAAAGCTTGGAGACCCATTTTGGGCAGCCAAAGCCGTGGGTTTGGGGTGAGGAAAATCTAGAAATTTTTTAAGGAAATCTTGTGGTAAGGCTCGGGATGGAGTGGATCTAGCAAGGAACCAAAAAGAAAAATTTTTGGTGCTCCATTTTGACCAAATCTGTGGACTAGAAGGAAGGAAGAAGTTTTGGGATTTCCAAACCCTAACTTGGGTTTGAGGTAAATTCTTGAACTATCTTGAAATTAAGTTCAAATCTAGCATTTTTATGGTGATTCAAGTTGGTTTGTAAAGACATAAGTCCATTTTATTTTTCAGCCCTAATTTGTTGGTGTGTGTGCTTGATTAGGGATTAGGGTTTGGTTGGCTTGATTATGATGCTTGTTTGCTTAAATTTTGTGCTTGAAAAATGGTTAGGAAGCATGCTAGATGTGGTTGATATGTCCTTTAATTTTTGGTCACAAGACCTGCCCTAGGCAATGGCTGGTTGGCTGCTAGCTTAGGGGTGAGATGATGAATACTTGTGGGTGTGGAATGCTAGATAGAACCCATGCAACCAAGGATTAGGATTTTCGGTTTGAGGTTACATGGATCCATGGGATTTGTGTGCTTGTATGAATGGGACATTAGAAATGCTGCATGTTTGATGAGTAAGCTCCCGAAGTAGTCGGTCGAGATAAAATCCGCGAACTAGGACGTAAACCGAACTAAGCAACCGAAACTGCCAATTCGGATTCGAATCTGGCCAGTTTCGGGAAAGTGAAATTTTAAGGCCCTTAGAGGCCGAACGGGGTAAAACTCTAAACATGAAAGTTGCTTGGAACAACTTTTACTAGAGAGCATAACGGACAGAATCTCTAAATGAGGCTCCAACAGCCTCCGTTTTCCCCAAAACCCGTGGCTGATCCCCAGACCCAGTTTTTGAGGGTCAGTCAGTTTCAAACAAAAACTGGTATTAATACAGACCGAATTGGATTTTTCACAAAGCACAAAAGTTTTAGCATTTTTCGAGGGCTACAACTTTCATAAAGACAAGTTTTCCAGATTCTCGATGGATTTTTAAACTGGGCGCGTTTTAGGGGAGGTGCGCAGGGAATCCGAAATTCCTGCACCTTAGTTTTACAAAAATGTTTTCAAAAAAAAAAATGTCTTTAAAATGTTATTTTAGCTACGAAAACTGTTCCAAAGGCAGTTTCTAGCTTTGGATGATTTTATAAAAGATCTGTTTCTAAAACCATGAATTTTAAGGGTTCGGATTTGAAATTCCACATTTTTCCAAGAAGTAAAGAAAAATGGGGTTTCAAACTAAATTTTTTCAAGTTAATAAAAAATGATGATTTTACGTTAAGTGCCTTCAAGTTAAGAAGAGAAATGGATTTTTAAGCCAATGTACTTTCAAGTTAAAGAAGTAAGAATTTTTACAAGCAAACTAAGGATTTTTGGAAGAGAGTTACACAAGGTTTTCCAAAAATAAAGAAATGGAGTTTTAGGGAGAAATTGGTAAGCAAGCCGATTACGAACGGTAGCCGGATGTTATATCTGAGTTACAAACCCAAAGATGACTAAGGGTTGACCCAATGTCCACTTAAAGTTGACCTTAAGGGTTTCCCAATGTAACCCTAAGGGACACCCGTATGTATTTTTAGGCTAGGATTTAAGGGGTTGATGGAGATAACCCAATAATGAGAATATATAAATGAAGCCCAAAGTTTTCAAGGAAACCAACAATAGAACAAGGATTTAATCAAGAGGTTATCCAACGTGACCTCTTAAGGATTAATCAAAGTTGATGATCCTTAATGAAGAAGGATGATTATGGAGATCAAGTGAAGGGGACATACAACCAAGATTAGGCATGAATGTTGGTTAGGTTGCCAACACCTTATGATAGGATTCTGATCCTATATTTTTAAAATAGCAGGAAAGTGACCTGCTGTTGCCGACGAACCTAAGGACGCAACAATAAGGAAATGGCACAAGAGGTAAGTACAAACCCCACCTGCAGTATGAAAGATAGTATGCTATGTTCAAGATGATGCTATGTTTAAATGTCATGCTTTACAAAAATGCTATGTTTGCATAAGTGTTATATTTACAACATGCTATATGTGCATAAATGTTATTTTGCAAAGTGCCATGCTTTAAAAGTGCTATGTCTGCAAGGTGCTACGTTTTCTAGAAATGCTATAATTGCAAAATGTCATGTTTTCAAGAGTGCTATATTTGCCAAAAAAAAAATAATATGTTTGCAAAAGTGCTATGATTTCAAAATGCCATGCCATGTTATGAATGAGATAAAAATTATGTTATCATATAGTGACATCATAAGGTATGTTCACTAAAGATAAACAACTATTGGCATCTATATGTGCTCTAAGGATAGAAAATCAATATTAGGGATTTTCTGTAAATATGACATTTTGATATTAATAAGAGAAAGTTATTCATGTTTAATAAGTTATGTCCTATTTACTTTCATTTGTTGATTGTATGATTATTTTGAGCACACATAAAATATTTATAGGCTGTTGGTAATATATCGAATTACCATATGTATACAGGGTATGCATAGAAGACGTGGTAATTTGATAACAGTCTAAATAAATAGTCCGCAATCAACGGAATAAGATTTGGGGATCTTATTCATGATAAGATTGTAAAGGTTGTCTACTTCCTTGGAGGGATGGTTTGTCTTGACCATCAGATAGGTTCCGAGTAGAAAGTTTAATGTATACCAGTATTGAGGTATGACATTGGACTGGACCTAAAGTGTTATTTGATTCAGTTTAATAATTCCGTTTATAAGAATCAATGATGATTTGATTATCATCTTGCATTAATCTTAATCCTGAAATGATTACTTGAGTTCGCATCCATGACTTATGTACTTTGATGCACTAAAGGTGAGACACTGTTAATTCATGGTCAACATACTTGTGTTTTGGGTACATGACTTATGGATGGAAAAATCAAGATTCATAGATACGGAATCCATAGCTATCTTAACGATAGTAAATGTTATCTACTTAAAGGCATTATTCGAGGATTGAAAGATAGTATAACAAGATCTTGGCCATCAGTTTACTTTGTGTTCTCTGATGGTTTACCAATTGTATGGTTTTACAATTGGTGGTTCTTTCAATGGAGAATAATGGAACTTTAAGTTAAAATGATTGAAAAGGTAAAACGGAAAAAGTCCTTAATTCAATCATGGATAACATATGGGGATTAAGCAAGTGATGAATAAATCATGAAAGAAGCACTACATGAGAGAGCTTTCGTAATACGGTATGTAAACAGGAGTTCAGCTTCAAACTTTGAGTGGAATAGTTTTGAAGTTAATAATTGATGGATAATTAATCTGGGATTAATTTTTCACAATTATAGGAGCCTCTTTACATATTTCCATCGAGTCCCTCTATTAGCTCATACAGTTCCACGAAGCGTCTCGGGATTTGTTCCTAATGAGATCGGTAAATTATAAATGGAATTTAGAAATGTCTATCAAGACATGGTACTCTTTAACATGTAATCTAGAAAGGATTGGACATGTGAAATTTGCAGACAAATGATTTGTCAACATGTGATTAGTTAATTTGAATTTTGAAAATAAGATTGTGTTTGAATTTTGGAAAACAAAATTTTTCTCTCATAATCAAAATAGGTGCACGTTTTTTAA
>CM046384.1:28030857-28061871 GCA_025413485.1 Ficus microcarpa
AAATTGACACGCGACACGAAATTCAACCCGTGACACGAATTCAACCCGCGACACGAAATCAACCCAAAATTGAAAATTGACACGAAATTGATACAAAACTGACACGAAAATTAACACGAAATTGACATGAACATTGACCCAAAATTGACACGAAAAAAAACATACGTGTTCGGGTTTTGCGAGTCCAACCTGAACAAGAACCGTTCTTTTCCGTGTCAATTTCGAGTGATCTGAAATTGACCCGACCCCTATTTTTCCTAACCCGAATCCACGAAATTTGTGTAATTTTCGAATCGTGTCGTCGTGTCGTGACCCGTATTGTTATCCCTAATCAATTGTTTTTTTTTTTTTCCTTTTTTAAGTGAAAGTAAAAGAGTGAAAGCAGTACGTATTACTCTCTTTTTTTTAAAGTGAAAGTAAATAAGAGCGAAAATAGTACTTTTTTTTTCTTTTATTTTTTAATCAAGTAAAAATTGAATTAAAAAAAAAAAAGAATCTGACAAACTAATGTCGTAAAAGACCTAAAAAAAAAATTTAACTAACAAAAACAATAAATAAATGGCTAATAAGCAACCTTTTATAAACATAATAATAATAATAATAATAAGCAACCAAAAAGATTTTCGGCAATCATACATAATAGCATAATTGTATAGTCCCTTTTAATTAAATAGCAAGGTAATTTAAAATGTGAATAAAATAACATATTCGTGTTGGAGAGGATTTGAATTTACATTTTTGTCCTTCTCTTCTCCATCTCCGGCGAGACATTTTTATCGTCTCCGGCGAGCCAGTTCTTCTCCATCTCCGGCGTCTTCCGCACGTCTACTCTCCATCTCCAGCCAGAGAACGTCGTTGCCGTTACCGTTGTCATCGCCAGGTTGTAATTATCACTGCCGCGTTTCTACATCTCGAGATTTCGGTCTCCTAGAGCTTCGATCTTCGGGCGTCGATCTTCCTCGAGTCAACTTCTCGGTGGCCCGACCTCGCGAGCACGATCTCCAAACAAGTCAGTGAGGGCTACGCGACGGCTCTGCAAGGATCAACTAATCGCCGGTGCGAAATCGATTGCTGTCGCGATCTCCAGAGGAGTCGACGAGGCCTCTGCCGCGGCTCTGTAACAATCATCAACTCGTCGGCCACCCGATTTTGCGATCTCCAGATGATCTCCTTGGTGGCCGTGCTTTTGACGCAATCTCCGGCGTAGCAGTAGCGGCTGCGACAACAATTTTGGGGCTGGGGATGAAGGATTTTCGGGATTTAAGGGTTAGGGTTTAAATGAATTTGGGACTTTAATTTAAAATAATTTTGGGGTGTTTTTATAATTTAAGAAACTTTATAATTAAAATCTCGTCTATTTATGTAAT
This sequence comes from Ficus microcarpa, assembly GCA_025413485.1. Taxonomy (NCBI): domain Eukaryota; kingdom Viridiplantae; phylum Streptophyta; class Magnoliopsida; order Rosales; family Moraceae; genus Ficus; species Ficus microcarpa. The sequence continues at coordinate 28,032,225 of CM046384.1, forward strand.
GGATATTACTATATTTACATGTAATTATTAATATTTACTTATTTAAATTTATTAAAAATAAAAAATTATATAAAATTCAATGACAGTGTAAGTACAAGAATTTACGTGTAATTACGTAAATTTATTGAAAAATTATATATAAATGAAATACAAAATTTAGGACTGTTTTTATAATTTAAGAAACTTTATAATTAAAACCTCATCTATTTATATAATGAAAATTAATATATTTACATGTAATTATTAAAATTTACTTATTTAGATTTACTAAAAATAAAGCATATATAAAATTCAAATAATAGTATTTACATGTAATTACGTAGATTTACTCAAAAATTATATTTAAATGAAATACTAATTTAAAAAATAATTTACTTGTGTAATGAAAATTAATATATATACATGTAAATAAGATTATTTACTTCATAAATATTTAGCTTTGTTGTTTATACAAAAAGTTTTTAAAAAAAAAAAGATAAGATAAGTAAATATATTTTAGTAAATATTTAGATTTATTGTACAGATTAAAATTTAAAACGACGTAAAATTGTTATTTCTTAATAAATAATTAGACTTACAATAGAAACTAAAATTAAAAACAATACATATTAAACTAAAAAAATATATATTTTTAGTAAATATTTATATTTACCATACAAATTAAAATTTAAAACTATACATTTTAAATTGAAGGTAATGTTAAAACAATTATTTCTTAATAAATAATTAGATTTATATAAGCAGTAAGGTAATTTGAGGAAATAATATGCTTATGTATTCAATCACTAAACTGATTTACAAGGCATTAACTTATAACAGAATACAAATATTACAAAAGAGAAAACTAGTAATCGTAACAACTAATCTATAGACTATATTCCTAAAATATAAGTTGCCTAATTGTATATTTACACAAACAAAATAAAATAGCTAATTAATCCCAATGAGATATATAACTTTCCTATTTTTCAACAATTTACCATACCAACTAAAATTTTGTTGAATTTACTCGCAAATCTAGTATTAGAAAATATGATAAGTACGAATTAAAATCAGAAAAATCTAGAGATTTGTGTTTAAAAGATTTTTACATGCAAATACTATGTACAGTAAATAAATTTATTTACTTACTATAAATATTACGGATAAATATTGTATTTACTACATAAATACTAAGTAAATAAATTTATTTACTAGCAAAACGATTTATGTAAATAAGTGAATTTTTTGGTTTTTTAATTTCAAATTAACACAATTCAGCTTAAATTTTTAATAAGCCCCACAAATTATTAAAAATCATAAATTTAACCCACAATAAACCCTAACTTGCTCCCCCCAAATCAGCGCCGTTGTTGGGCGGTGAAGTTGGCGTCGGCGAAGTCGGCGACAAACAGCCGGAGATCTCGCGGGGAAGGCTGACCAGGGGGCGACGAATACCTGGCCGACGAAAATGGCCGGAGATCTCGCGGGGCAGGTTTACCATGCGGCGACGAATACCTGGTGGAGGAAAATCGTGTTCTCCCACATCTGGTTCGTGATTTTTTTAGGCGATTTGGATTCCATCGGAGCGATCCTCAGCGCGATTCTGGCCGCAATTTTCGCGCGATCCTCCATTGTTTTTGGCGATCTCTGGCTAAAGCTTCAACCCCGGCATCTGTTGGTTGGCGATCTCAGTGTCGTGATTTCAACCGGCGCGACCTCGTCTGCGACGGTGCCGGAGTTGTGACAGCGACGAGAGAGAAGGGACGGTTGGGGCATTTTGGGAACTTTTCGTTAAATTTAAACCTTAATATGCTATAATTTTCTACTTTCATAAACCAGTTATTTTGTTAAATGCTCAGGGGGTGTTTGGATCACATTTCAACTCCAACTCATTTCAAATTTTGTTCAAAAAGATTTTTATCTTTTCTGAAAATTCAAAAAAATTTACTATTACAACTAAAATATTTCAACTCAAACTAATATACCAAACACTCCCTAAACTTTGATTATGTTATTTTGCCCATTCTCTCAGAGATTTTTTAAAAAATAATTTTAAACACGTTTATCTACTATTAATTAAAATTAAAATTTGGCAGAAAGAAGTAAATAATATTTTCACATAACAATCAAGGTGAATGACAGGTTTAAAAAATATTTGGAGTATGTCAGTTAATAACAAGTTTATTGAGTAAACTATTTAATTATATCATCTATATACATATTAGTATTTACCTTGCAGTTTACAATAGTAAATTTTCTATTTTCTTCAAAATTTTAATTTTGTAAAAATTACATTTATTATAATTTGCTCATTTTAAGATAGAATCCGTGGCTACATGATCATTATTCAATCTTCAATGAGAATTCTTCCAAAGGCATTTGTTTCTTAATTGGAAAAACATAAGAAATATCGATCATGAACAATCCAATTTTGAAAAAGAGTATTGAGGGTAAAATTAACAAATCCAATAATTTTCCTCTAAATGTATGTTATATGAAATTTGGTATTATAGAGGGCTCCATGAGCGTTTACAACACATTTTGATCATTCAACTGTCCACCACACATGACCCATCCACATGCCATTTTTTATAATAGTTAGTTGACTAATAAGGACTAAATTTTGCAACACCAAAACAGTTAGGGGGTCAAATTTGGGATGTTTTATAAGTTGGAGACACAAATCCTGACCTATTGGAGTTATGTGGCACTACCACCTAATGTTTTTTCCATTCCTTTTCAAAGTTCTGGTTCAATATATATTATGTGATAATTTTAGCCGTTCTTTGGGTAACTTTTGGAGACCAAAATACTATGCACTTCATAAACCACATGAGTAAGTAGAATATTAAATATTAATTAACAAGTAATAGGTTGTTGATTATTAAAATTATTTCTAAAAGATATCTGAATATTCCATTATAACTCATGAAGAATAGAATTTCATAATACAGTTAGCCCGATATCTGAACAAAATAAAAAATAAAAATAAAATAAAATAAAATAAAATTATGGGGGGTGACTTGTTGGCATGGCTTATGTGAGCATGATATTTTCCTTCACTTTCGTGGGAAAGAAAAAAGGTTTTCTCTTTTAGGCTCTTGTGGACCCATGTGCAATAATTTCATCAACTTTCAATAATTGTTGCCAAATTTAATTTAATTACGACACGTCAAGAAATATTAAAAAAGAAGTGAGGGAGACCGATCAATGGGTAGTCTGGCTTGGCTGTGTTGTTGAAATTTTTTAGTGAAGCTGTCAGTCAAAAAGTTACTCTGACTAAAAGCATCTCAAAGTTTGGTTTTACAGTATTTTTTTTTTCTTCCAAAGTTGTTGTGAATGCCAAAGTAAAATTATGGGCAAGGTTATGGATTGAAATTCTCTGGGAATCATTATTAATAGAGTTTTTTTTAGATTGTTAAGATTTTATTAGATGACATAAGAATCAGTGATGTATATGAGTTATTATATGTACTATCACATAATACTATATAATAAGTGAAAAAAAAAAAAATTGGAGAAGGTCCCAGACCGTTGTCTTCGTCCCCTACCTCTAGCAACCTCCTAGCACCCACCGACCGTCGACCCGTGACCTCCACCCGCTGGAAATCAACATCTCCCAGGTGGCCACCTCCCTCAACCCCCACAGGCGACCAAACCTTCCCCGGAAATCTCCTTCCTGGCGACCACCCCCTTCCCTATTGGCACCTCACCCATGGTGGCCCCTCCGAGACCTTCCACCATAGACCCCTCGACCTAAGAAATTGTAGATGCTGGGAATCTACTGTCAAAAATTTAACAGAAGTTAGTAATGGTAAATGAAATAAACAGTAAGTTGAGCCCTTAGCAATCGTTGATGAAATTCACAAAACATATTATTATGTAAATAATTAAGTCAGAAGAACAGAAAGTAAATAATCAACACCAAGATATAAAGATGTTCGCCCAATTGATGCTACGTCCTCTGTGAGTGTGGTTGGTTTACTGTATAAGAAAGTTTTATAGTACGGTGTATTACAAGCTTTCTGAGAAAAATTTTGGCAGCGTAAGAGTAAGTTTTCAGACCAAAAGGAGGATCCCGTCTGAAGAGGGGTCTTCCACTATTTATAGAGGAAGAATCGTGGGTATGGACCCGAAATATGTGGTGAGTGGTTATTGCTCATGTCTACTGGGACACGTGTAAGGAGGTCAGTATGCAGTTGACCTTGGCGGTTGTCAAAATGGATATAATTATAGATCGTAGGCTCAACGGTTATGTTTTAATATTCATGGGATTGTCAGTTATTACGATGAATCTGACACATCGCTTTTGAACATGAGCCTGATAGTTGAGGGAAGTTTTCCTTAAAAGTTTTTATTAAGATCGAACTATGAACGATGGGTAGATATCAAGGCTTGTTTTGGCCCAAACATCATTCGTGGCTCGTACTATATTGACTGTTCGTCTGATCATGTATTATTCGACATTCGAATATGAGCGATCACAGTTATATGACGAAACGAGCTAAGTTAATAGATTGGGTCCGGCCCAACAAACGAGCGATCATCGCTCATTATCAAACACAGTAGTTTTGTAATTTGAGTCCGACCCAAATGTAGATTAGACTCAGGAATCTGATATTCGTTTGATAAGCAGTCAAAGGCTAACAGAATATTGGGAAGACGAAGTCTAACCCCAACAGATAGCCCCCTATTCTATCGAGCGATGAATCCTCGATAGAGTGCATGATTAGTGATGATGTTATAACGTCAATCTCTGATATAACAGATTGTTGAAAATCTGATAAAGCTGACATTAAACATTTCGAGCCCAGTAAAAGAAATCATTCGGTACAAATGGCATGCACGTACTAGACAACTTAAAACGACGGCTTCCATTTTCGAAATTTGAACCATTGTGATGGTACGTGAGAGAGAGGGAATGCAAACAGTTTCGATATTTCAACCGTTTGATTAGGCGCCTTTTCAGAATCAGAATCGTCTGATGATATGTGAAGCTATATAACGCTTCGCATTTTCCCATTTCGCCTATTTCTAACATCTGGAGCATTTTGAAAACTCAGAACCGAGAGTTTCACAAGATCTTCGTATTCAGGCAAGATTTCTCTTCCTCTTCTTCTCCATGTTTTGGTTTAGTATAGTGTTTTTGTTTTGATTTTCGAAACTCTCTGGTTTTATTTCTGCATTTCATTGGGTTAAGTGATTCAGTTAAGAGGGTTTAGAGAGTTTTTTGCAATTTTTCTCTGGGTTTTTCTTGGAATTTCGGTTCAGTTGTTCTTCGTGTTCATCCTTAGAATCGAAAGGTTTTTTGACTAGGTAGGCTTGCGGATCCAAAACCTTTTCTTCGTTCGTCCAAAATTCAGTTTTTGAATCAATGGACAAGAAAAAGCAAGTCATTGAAGACGTTGATGTTGAATGGACAAGCACTGATTCTAGTGACAGTAGCTCAGATGACGAAGAACTGGCGGAGATCCTTTGTCGTTCGAGGTTCGAAAATGAGTTTTTTCAAACTCGCAAAGGTGCCAAATCAAGTAATGAAGGGCAACAAAGGAATCGACCAGCGTTGACTTCAGGCGCTGAAGTTTTTTCAATAACTCCAATCACTCGTCTGACTAAACCACCTTGACGTTTAAGTGCCGAGTCATTTCTTCGAACGTTGAATCCTCATTCCGTTCTAACAGAGGATGACTTATCAGATATTAGGGGCATATATGGATTTTTGAACGAAGTCCAGCTTTACTTGCCCCTTCCGAACGAACGAGCAGACACCGTATCAGAATGGTGGATCTGCATGTATACGATTTATTTCGAGTGTGGGCTTCGACTTCCTCTTCCCCCTATTTTGATTCAAAGCATGCATCACTATCAGTTGGCGATTCCTCAATTGATGCCAAACGGCATAAGAGTTTTTTGGGATTAATTGTATTAGCAGAAAAAGCGAAGGTCGAACTATCGGTAGACGATATCCTCGCTATCTACTATCCCCAAGAAAACTCGAAAGATCATGGAAGGTTCTCCATGTATCCGAGGAGGAAGAAGCAAGTAGTGGGTGAAATGAAGAATGCCGATCGTTATTGACAAGATCACTATTTCTTCATGCATGTAAACGAACGATCGATGGGAGGATTAGCCAATGCTTTTTACCCTTTATGGGGAACTCTTCGTAAGTATCGAACGAAGAATGTGAGGGTTTAAAGTATCGATTTATATCAATATTAATGTTTGTTTGTTGCTTTTGCAGGCAAAGAGTTAAATAAGCCTCCACCGAAAGCTTTGATTTTTCGAAGAAAAGCTTGAACGGCTGCTTGCTTTGCCAAATCGAGAGTGATAAGATAAACACTCCCAGTAGATTCAAAGCATCGAGCCTTTGGAAGGACTTTGTTGAAATCCCAATAGGTATAGTTAAACGTCTTCCTTCTTGGATTGATTGGCCGTTCGTGATCAGGGGAGCGTTGAGGAGACTCTTTGGCACTCCACTTTTCATCGAACCGCTAACTGACGAAGAGGCTTTGATCACAGAATCTGCCTTAGATAGAATGGATGTGAAGTTTCCATCCTCAAAAGAAATATTTGCCAAAAAAAAGGCTGGGACAAAAGCTGCGAAGGAAGTAGAAAAGGCGGCTGCAGCCGAGAAAGTTAAACATGACAACGAACCTACTCCTTTTCCTGTCTTAGATTCATCTCCGGAACTTCCAGCGAAGCCTGTCGAATCTCCCGTAAAGAAGAGAAAGGCGGTCGAAAAAGGCAAGAGGAAGGTTCCGACAAAAAAGAGCTAAAAGTCGAAGGTTGCGACCCCAGAACCAGAGGTCGAACCTAAAGTCGCTTCGGGGGAGGAAGAGCAGGTTGAATTGAACTTGCCTTCTAATGTAAGTTTTCTCCAAGACAGGAGATTGAGCGTTATGTTCATGCATCAGCTTCTTTTGAAGCAGACGAAGACATCATGAACAGGATCGAGTTCAAAACCATCTCGACGATCTACTTTGGGATAGCCTGAAGGTAAATATTTTGAACTTGTGAGTTTCAACTATTCGAACGATGAATTTTATTAATTTCTGACTATCTTTACTTTGAAGGTCAATATTCGAGCGATGAGATTGTTCTATCGCACAACTGCTAAAGTTGTTGAACAGCAATCTCGAATCAATGAACTCGAGAAGAAAAATAAAGATTACGAGGACAGGCTGCTGAACATCGAGCGCAACTTCAAAGATGTCAAGGCAAGTGCTAAAGGCTTGGTGGCTGAGCTTCAAAATGCTATGAAGTCAGCGAAAGAAGGGGCAGAGATGACGAAAGTCATTGTCGATAGATTCAATGAAGCCCAAGCCAAGAACAAGATTCTTGAGGTTGAGAAAGCTGCCCTTGCTGTAGACAAAGCTTCCCTCGTGGAGAGGATTTTGGGCATTTATGAAGAAGCTACAGTCAAGGCTCGATACGACCTTCTGAAGGAGTATAAGCAAGGTCTCTTTGTTGATGCTGAGGTTGATGAGGAGATTGAATTATACGAACAAATAGAAGGAGTAGGAACTTCAGCGTCCGTTCCCCAACCATCATCAACTCAGTGTGAGAACTCGAACGTCGAGCCCCCAACCGAGGAAAATCCTATCAAAGACCGCGATGTGCGGAAGTAGATTTTTTGTAATAATTCTTGTAATTGTTGGAATATCTTTACAAATTTTCAATTAAATGAAGACTTTGAATTTTTCTTCATATTTTGACTTTGTTGAAAATGATATTGTATGACTGTAGAATGCTGAATGTTAATTCGAGCACTGGATGAAAGATTGGATGCCGAATGATGATTCGAGCATTGTATTAGGATCGAACAATTATGAATCCATTTAAGTAATTCAAACGTTGAACCTTCAAACTTTGTTTATAAAGTTCAAACAAATATTTTGAGAATATGTTTTGATTAATATAAGTAGCTAGACTCATTCAAGTGTGATCAGTTGCCTACGTACCCAATGTTTAGGGATCAAGTCATTCGTAGTTCGATACAACAAAGTAATTGTTTGATTTTTGTGACTGGACTCGTACAAGCGTGTACGAGCTGCCTACGTACCTAATGTTTAGGACTCAAGTCGAATGTAGTTCAGAACTGGATGGCGAGAGTAAACATCGTCCTAGACTCAGACCTGTAGGATCGATTTTAAATCGAACATTCACTACAAAGGATCTGGCCTTTACAAAAAGATGTAAGAAAGATTACAAAAATCCAGGTTAAGTCTAAAAAAGAAAAAAGATGGTTAAAATTCACAAGTAGAACTTGCGAAGGTGACTTGAATTCTAGCTATGAAGCACTTCAATCCCATCCATCGTTTCGAGTCGATAAATGCCTGGACGAATGACCTTCAGAATTCTGTATGGGCCTTCCCAGTTTGCTCCCAACTTTCTGGCATTTGGTTCAGCAGTGTTCTGAAATACTTTACGAAGCACGAGATCTCCTTCATTGAATGTTCTGAGATGAACTTTGGAATTGTAGTATTTTGCTATAGATTGCTGATAGTTCGCCATTCGTATCAGAGCTTGATCTCGCTTTTCATCAAGTACATCCAGACCATCGTTGAGCATATCTTGATTCTGACCTTCATGTTCGAAGAACAATTGCCGTCGGAGTATAGGGACGCCAATTCTGCTGGGACAACAGCTTCCGCTCGAACGTAAGTGAAAATGGTGATTCACCGTTCGCTATTCGAGGAGTAGTCCTGTAAGCCCAAAGTACTCCATGAAGTTCATCCGCCCAACGTCCCTTTCGGGCGTCGAGTTTCTTCTTCAAATTCTATACAATTATTTTGTTGGTTGCTTCAGCTTGTCTATTTCCTTGGGGGTACCTTGGAGTAGAGAAGTTGAGTTCGATCTTCCATGCTTGACAGAATTTTCGAAAATTGCCCGAAATGAATTGAGATCCGTTATACATGACGTTTTCCTAAGGCAAACCGAATTTGCAAATACGTTCGACGTCTGAATCCTTCATATCAGTAAATGCTTCTGTTTCTACCCATTTTGTGAAATAATCAGTAAGTATATGCATATATTTACGTTGACAGCTCGCTCTTGGTAATGGTCTAACAATGTCTATCGAATACTTCATGAAAGGATAAGGAGATCCAATGCTTGATAATCGTTCAGTGGGTTGGTGAATTATTGGGGAATGTCTTTGGTATTTGTCACATCATTTAACGAAGTCTTCGCTATCTTGAGCATAATGGGCCAATAATAGCCTTGCCGTTTGATTTTGTTGCACAGAGATCTTCCCCCAGAATGATTCCCACATTCGCCTTTATGGATTTCCTTCAGAACATATGTTGTCTCGATTTCGTCAATACAACGAGAGTATTAACCATTGAAAGAGCGCCGATAAAGGATGTCATTAATCATCGAAAATCTTGCAGCCTTCGTCTTGATCTTTCGTGCCTCTTGTTTATCTTCGGTAACAGTCATTCTTTCAAGTAAGCCACGATTGGTGTCTTCCAGTCTGTTGCAGCTTCCTTTGATGTGATGGTGGCTTCGACTCTAATACTTGGTTTTTCAATAAAACAAAGAGGGATGTTTCTTCTTGAACTTGACTCGGATGTGGAACTGAATGTTGCCAGAGCATCAGCTTGCGTATTTAAATCCCTTGATACCTGTTTGATCGAATGCTCATCGAACTTTTTAAGAAGCGATCGAACAATGTTCAAGTAAGCCTCCATTCTTGAGTCCTTTGCCATGTATTCTCCAAGCACTTGATTTACAACGAGCTGCGAGTCGCTTTGAATGTTTAAGCGATGAGCCCCCAGTATGTTTGCCAGTCTCAGTCCAGCGATCAAGGCTTCGTACTCAGCTTCATTGTTGGAGGCATTGAACCCAAGCCGGAATGATTGTTTGATGATATCGTCGTTCCGGGATTTGAGATGTACACCTATGCCTGAACCTTTGACATTGGATGCTCCATCAACCATTAGCGTCCACCATTCCTTAACTTCATCGTTCGTTGTCATGGGGTCTGGAGATAGTTCTGCTACAAAATCGGCCAGTACTTGCGACTTCAAGCTCGTTCGAACCTTATACTCGATGTCGAATTCACTTAACTCGACCTCCCACTTTGTCAAATGTCCAGACAAGTTTGGACTATGAAGAATCGCTCGCAGTGGGTAAGTTGTCATAACGATGATCGAGTGAGATTGAAAGTACGGCCTCAACTTTCTTGCGGCAGTAATGAGGGCAAGAGCCAATTTTTCAACAACTGGGTACCTCGTTTCAGCATCATGTAATGACTGTTGACATAGTAGATTGGCTGTTCGCCGTTCGCATCTCGAACGAGAACGGCGCTAACTGTATCCTCTGTTATCGCCAAATACAAAAACAAGCTTTCCCCTGTTAGAGGTTTCGCTAGAATGGGAGGGGTTGATAAATATCTCTTCAGCTCGTCGAACGCTTGCTGACAGTGATCGCTCCACTCAAACTTTTTGTTCCCTTTCAACAATTTGAAAAAGGGTTGGCATTTGTCCGTTGAGCGTGAAATAAATATGTTCAATGCAGCGATTCGGCTAGTCAGCTTTGAATCTCCCGTTTGTTCTTCGGTGATGGCATGTTTATTATCGCCCTTATTTGTTCTAGGTTAGCTTCGATTCCTCGCTGTGTGATAATGTAACCCAAGAACTTTCCGGACGACACACCAAAGGAACATTTGGATGGATTCAACCGCATGTTATGCTGACGAAGTACTGAGAAACATTCGGAGAGATGACCGATGTGATCTTCTGCTTTTAATGATTTGACCAGCATGTCGTCTACGTAGACTTCCATCATTTTTCGGAGTTGATCAGCAAACATTGCGTTGACTAGCCTCTGGTAAGTGGCTCCAGCATTCTTCAAGCCGAATGGCATCACTTTGTAACAGTAAATTCCCCTCTCTGTGATGAATGCCGTCTTCTCCTGGTCGTCTGGATGCATGAGAATCTGATTGTAGCCTGAAAATGCATCCATAAACGAGAGCAATTGATGTCCTGAAGTAGCATCAACCAACCGATCGATGTGTGGTAATGGGAAACTGTCTTTCGGACAAGCTTTGTTCAGATCAGTAAAATCAATGCATACTCTCCATTTGCCGTTCTTCTTCTTCACAATGACGACGTTCGCCAGCCATTCTGGGTACTAAACCTCTTTGATGAAACCTGCTTCAATTAACTTTCTTACTTCTTCGTTAACAATTCGATTCCGCTCAATGCCTAGTTTCCGCCTCTTCTGCTTTACAGGCTTATGACTTGGATCGACATTCAATCGATGCGTCGTAACGTCAGCGTCAATGCTAGGCATGTCAGAATGAGACCAAGCAAAACAATCTTGGTTGTTACGAAGAAAGTATATGAGCGGACCATGAATAGTGTCTTCGAGCAGTGAACCAATACTGACGATTCAATCTGGATCTATTGGATCAATCTGAATTTCGTCAAGCTATTCGATGTCCGGCATTGGTTGGTTGCTCGAATCTTTCTTCGTGTCTAACTGCTATAAGTGGTCGCTTTTCTTCATTTTCAATGAATGGAGGTAGCAAGTCCGGGCTACCTCCTGGTTCCCCTTGATTTCTCTAACTCCCCTCTTTGTTGGAAATATAATCCTTTGATGGTACGTGGATGGAACAGCTTTCATGGCATGTATCCACGACCTACCGAGAATAATGTTGTAGGCAAAGGGGCAATCCAAAACTAGGAAAGTGATTAATTTGTTCTCTCCTACCGCAAAAACAGAAAGTTTAATCTTACCAATAGCTGTGGTAGATTCTCCATTAAATCCCGTCAAAACAGCGGTTGAACACTTGATGTCCGACTTTGACAGTTCCATTTCTTTCAAGGTCGATAAAAATAGAACGTCCGCTGAACTCCCATTATCTACTAGAATTCGATCAACTTCACAGTTTGAAACATTAAGAGTGAGAACCAACGCGTCGTCATGCTATCGGCTGAGGCTGGTGGCCTCGTTACTGTGAAAAGTGATCGAATGTTTGACAGGATCATCAGGAAGAATAGCTGCAATCGGCTGTGTGGCTCTCCTTCTGTGAGACTTGATTGTTGTCACAATCTTCCCGCTGTAGATCGAACCTCCAGAAATTACACCGATTGTCTTTCAAACCGGAGGTGGTGAAGGTGAATCCTCGATTTGTTGTAGGACCTTTCGTTCTTTGGACTCATTTCCAAGTCCATAGGTCTCTCTTCCTTTTTCGGTGCGGAATTCACGAAGGTGGCCCTTCTTCAGCAACTCGGCTACTTTCGCCCTGAGCGCCTTGCAATCGATGGTGTTGTAACCATGATCTTTGTGGAACTTGAAGTACTTCGTCGTGTCTTTTGCTGGGTTCTCTGGCAGCTTTTTCGGCCATGTGACGACGTCCTGGTGCTTTAAATGGGCAATCAGCTCCGAAGGGCTGATTCTGAGTGCGTACTTAGGTGGCGAGAATGGACGCTTACGTTCGCGCCTCACTATTCGTTCTTTACGATGCTCCGATCGTCGTGTTGGGCGCGTTCGTTCACGTCTGAATGTCTTTTCTCGCTCTTAGTGACCTTTACTACTTCATCCCTCGTACGAGCTAAATCACATTGCACACACTCGTTTTCCTTTTCCAGTTCAATAAATCCCTTGGCTCGGTGCATGGCATCTTGAATTATTGGTGGATACTTGACACAAATCTCAATTTTGAATAAAGACTTGTGCCTCAAGCCTTTCTTCAATGCTTCCCTAGCTGTGCCGTCGTCCAATCCCAAAATCTCCGAAATTGCCTTGTTGAAGCGCGGAGGGATTCATTAGGACCTTGAACAACGCTCCACAAATCTTTCATTATTTTTCCTGATTGATGTGGACCGAGTAACTCTTCATAAACTCGAGCGAGAGTTCATCGAACGAATCGATGGATTCTAGGGGAAGATTGCAAAACCACCTTAAAGCGGCTCCCTTCAAACTTTGTGCGAAAAGTTTGCACATCATCCCGTCGAGCATTGCAGTCGGAATGTTCGTTGACTGTACAACATGTTTATATTGGAGCAGATGGTCATGTGGGTCCGACATCCCATCGAACCTAGGGAAGGTTATGTTACCAAACTTCAGAGTGATGGAATTGGTAATTCACCTTGTTAAGGGCGTCTCTCGGACTCCACGAGCAAGATCGTCAAACCCGGGAGTGGATGTGGTGTCTCTATGAATCTGCGAAGAGAACCGTTGCTCCATCTGACCAACGTTCTTATTTCCGCGGCCATGATGTTTCTCATCATATCTTTGACATCCATTGTCCCTCGCGGAATAGGACCTTCTGGAGATGGTGGTAAATCGGGCATCGAACGCCAGATAGGAGTGTTGCGCTGTTTGGAATCAAACTCTTCTGTTCGTTGTTGCTGTTGCTACTGCTGTTGTTGTTGTGGGTACTGGTGGTGCTGGTACTGGTGGTGCTGGTACTGGTGTTGCGGATACTGATGTGGCTGGTACTGGTGCGGCTGCTGTGATCGCCTTTCGTTCGCCACGGTTGTGTTCCTTGGCATTGTCAAGGGTTGCATTGGAGCCAGGGGCTGTGAGCAGTGTTTCTTGCTCCTTAGGGGTAGAGAGGCGTAGCCTACTGCCAGCCTCCAGTATTTACCCCTGTTGAATAACCTGTGTATGGGTTGTTGTAATAGTATGAATACGCGATCTGGGCATTAATAGCCATTAATTGGTTTCTGAGAACTTGGTTCTCAGCGCTGATGCTTTCCATCTGGCTTTGTTGACTGCTATACTTTTGCGTGAGATCTTCGACCAATCGCGTTAGATTTGTGATTTGGACGTTGTCTCTTGATGTTAAGGCCTCTGGATGGTTGACAGGACTTCCTTGGGGAACTTCTTCCTGGTGTTTTCGTTCATCCGCCATGAATGCTTATGAATTTCCGATGTATGATGGCTAAGGGCCCCACGGTGGGCGCCAAACTGTAGATGCTGGGAATCTACTGTCAAAAATTTAACAGAAGTTAGTAATGGTAAATGAAATAAATAGTAAGTTGGGCCATTGGCAATCGTTGATGAAATTCACAAAACATATCGTTATGTAAATAATTAAGTCAGAAGAACAGAAAGTAAATAATCAACACTAAGATATAAAGAAGTTCGCCCAATTGATACTACGTTCTCTATGAGTGTTGTTTGTTTGTTTACTGTATAAGAAAGTTTTACAGTACAGTGTATTACAAGCTTTCTGAGAAAAATTTTGGCAGCATAAGAGTAAGTTTTCAGACTTTATATAGAAGTATTTCTTGAAAAATAATTAATAATTATTTTTCCTGATAAATTTTGAATCAAAAGATCATACAACTTTAGGGCTAGATTCATTAAACCTAAAAACGTTTTTCCAAGGGGAGATATATCCCTTAAAAAATTCGGCCACTATAAAAAATAAAGGTTGATTGGTAGTTCAAATTTTAAATCAAGAATCTAGACTAGTCAAAAGATTCTAATCCTATCTAGATTCAAATTTCTTTTAAACCTTTTCGAATTTAAATAAGATTTACTTATTTGAATAAATGTTTTCCACAAACATTATCCATATTAATTAATTTAAATCAATGGAATATTTCAAATTTTCTTTCCTCATAAAAACCGTTCACATATTTTAATTAGGAGAGAAAAATTCATAAAATAATCTCCATTATTTAAATCAATTAATAATTTAATATTAGGAATATATTTGAATAATTTTGAAACAAAATTTTCTTCCCTCCACTTGATTAAAAACCGTGCACCTCTTTTAATTAGGAGAGAAAAATTTTGTTTTCCAAAATTAAATAATTCAAATACAATCTTATTTCCAAAATTCAAATTAACTAATAACATGTTGACAAATTATTTGTCTACAAATTTCACATGTCCAATTCTTTCTAAATTGCATGTTAGAGAGTACTATGTCTTAATAAACATTACTAAATTCCATTTAAATTTACCGATCTCATTAAGAACAAATCCCGAGACGCTATATAGAACTATATGAGCTAATAGAGGGACCCGATGGAAATATGTAAAGAGACTCCTATAATTATGAAAAATTAATCCTAGATTAATTATGTATCAATTATCAACTTCAAAACTATTCCACTAAAATTTTGAAGCTGAACTCCTATTTACATATCGTATTACAAAAGCTCTATCACGTAGTGCTTCTTCCATGATTTATTCATCGCTTGCGTAATCCTCATATGTTATCCATGATTGAATTAAGGACTTTTTCTGTTTTACTTTACCAATCATTTTAACTTAAAGTTTTATTATTCTTCATTAAAAGAACCACCAATTGTAAAACCATACAATTGATAAATCATCCGAGAACACAAAGTAAACCGATGGCCAAGATCTTATTATACTATCTTTCAATCATCGAATAATGCCTTTAAGTAGATAGCATGTACTATCGTTAAGATAGCTATAGATTCCGTAACTATGAATCTTAATTACTCCATCCATAAGTCATGCACTCAAAACACAAGTATATTGACCATGAATTAACAGTGTCTCACCTGTAGTGCATTAAAGTACATAAGTCATGGATACGAACTCAAGTAATCATTTCAGGATTAAGATTAATGCAGGATGATAATCAAAGGGTCATTGATTCTTATAAACGGAATTATTAAACCGAATCAATTAACACTTTAGGTCCAGTCTAATGTTATACCACAATACTGGTATACATTAAAGTTTTTACTCGGAACCTATCCGATGGTCAAGACAAACCATCCGTCCAAGGAAGCAGACAACCTTTACAATCTTATCATGAATAAGATCCCCAAATCTTATTCTATCGATTGCGGATTATTTATTTAGATTGTTATCAAATTATCACGTCTTCTATGTATATCCCGTATACATATGGTAATCCGATATATTACCAACAGCCAATGAGTATTTAATGTTTGCTCAAAATAACTATATAATCAACAAATGAAAGTAAATAGGACACAACTTATTAAATATGAATAACCTCCTCTTATTAATATCAAAATGTCATATTTACAGAAAATCCCTAATATTGATTTTCTATCCTTAGGGTACATTTAGATCCGAACAGAATTTAACATAACCTGTAAGTACAATTTTGTCTAGAGCATAAGCAAATTGTTTCACTGTTTTGCATGTGTTTTTTTCAAAGCTCATACATTCATATATGTGATGTACACGATTTATGTTTTACTATTGTGGCATCATGAAGCATGCTTACTAATGATAAATCACATGGTAAGAATAAGATCAAGTTTCAAGTAAGAATTTGTTTACAAGTATGAAATGGTTTTCAAGTATGAAATGGGTTTTTATCAAGTATGTTTCAAAACAAGAACAAGTTTTAAAGGATTTAAAATAAGTTTTCAAGTATGATGGCAAGCAAGTTGTCTTGTGTCGTACCGACCAGCACTAAGTCGGACTTGGTCCATGGTTTTAGTTAAATTGGACTAGCCGCTCCAACCACTCCATTACTGCGCGCCACGGTATGTACATTCATATTAAGTAAGGGAATAAAAAATATGCTAACATAAGAAAGCATGAGAAAGCATAATTGGTTCATATATTATTACAAAATGTTTTTGTGAAATGAAAGTTGTGCTTACTGGGTAAAAGTTGTACATAACGTTTATGCTGTAGGTAAGTTACCTATTGACAATGGTTGATACAAGACGGTGGGGCATGACATGACTATCTATAAAACTTCGGGATTGAGACTGCTACACATTTTGTAATATGATATTTGTATCTGTTATTTAATATATTTTGCTATATGTTAAAATAAGTTTGATATTTCAATACTCAATTAAGAAAGTATATATATATATAAAAGTACATGGTCAAGTCAGATTTCAAATTGTAAATAAATAAATAAATAAATAAAATTTATTCCGTATTTATGTTTTATTGAATAAGTTAAGTAATTATGTAGGTTCAGTATGGTAACGGCCTATATTAAGCGGGTCGTTATACGCATATCTTGCTAAATGTTTGGATTTAAGTTGTCATCACAGCATTGGTTGAGATATATTGATGCAATCAACTTCGTGAGAGATTCATATATCATATAGGATGCATTTATCGTTCAAAATAATCTCGATATGCCAACTTCTATCTTTATAACAATATAATTTTTAGAAAAAAAATGTCTTTCAAAACTAATAAAAATTGTTTTTTGAAGTCACGAGACTACAATTAACATTGAAAAGCATCCTTCAAAAATCCCTTCCATTCCGTCTCCTCCATAATTGAACCTATCTCTTTTTCTCTCTCTCCAAAAATAGTTAGGCTTCCCCCAAATTTTATTGTATTTTTTTAATAGTATACCAATAAAAGCATATCCTCCATATAACATATTACACATTAATAAGCTATTGTTACAATATACATGAGACCTAGTGAATATATATATAATATGTCCTGTAAAATATTTTTCTTTTTTCTTTATAATCTTTTAATAAGTAAAAATTTATTAAAAAGAAAACAAATAATATCTTACAAACTAAAGTCATAAAAGACGTTAAAAGGAAAGAAAAATAAAACTAAACAATAATAAGAAATAAATGGCGAATTAAGAAATCTCTTTTATAATTATTACTTTTTAAACAAATTAAACAAATAAATTGGTGGCCACATGATTTTTTTTAAAGGAAAAAAAACTTCGGTGATGGTTCCATCATCGTTCAAATTTCAGTCCACAGAGGGGATCAACTTCCCTAGATATAACAATGAATAGATGGGCTTTTAACCCAATCTCTTTCAATCGTCAATCCAGATCTTACTTAAAACATCATCAACTCAGTGATACAACAGTCAAAACTGGAATGACAGTTTTACATGAGTTCTACAGAATTCGAATATGGAAAGATGAAGGAAGAGGCTAAGAAGGCGCTATCCTTCTTCATCAATCCATCCACCACCCTGTGAGTGTTGGTGGCCACATGATTATTATTCAATGAACAAGGTTGAATGGGAACAGTTTGTGTTGGCTTTTTTGGGTCCATAACAATAATTTTTCCCAAGAAAAATCTGAGCCCCAAAAGAGCGGTGTGAAAAACAGAACTATAATCCAAACTTCCCAACAATATATCAAAAAAAAGAGGAAAAAGAAAAGAAAAAAAAAGGAAAAAAAAAAAACCCCAATGGGAACATCAAACACTGATACAGCAAGAGCACAGCCCCTATTAGATGACATTCATGATGTGGAAGAACCACCACCAATTCATCATCAAAAACACGCCAACAACAAACTTGCTCTCATCCCTCTCATCTGCCTCATCTACTTCGAGGTCTCCGGCGGCCCCTACGGCGAAGAGCCTGCTGTGGGGGCAGCGGGGCCGCTCTTCGCCATCCTCGGCTTCCTCATCTTCCCCTTCATTTGGAGTATCCCGGAGGCACTCGTCACCGCCGAGCTCGCCACCACCTTCCCCGGAAACGGCGGCTTCGTGATATGGGCAAACCAGGCTTTTGGTCCCTTCTGGGGCTCCCTCATGGGTTCTTGGAAGTTCCTTAGTGGCGTCATCAACCTGGCTTCCTATCCTGTTCTTTGCGTTGACTATCTCAAGCTGGTAATCCCAATCTTCTCTTCTGGTTTCCCTCGCTACTTCGCAATCTTGGTCTCCACTCTGCTTCTCGCTTTTCTCAACTATACTGGCTTGACTATAGTCGGTTATACGGCAGTCACATTGGGAATTGTGTCGCTTTTGCCGTTTGTTTTTATGACCCTTTTTGCAATTCCCAAGGTTGATCCTGTCAGATGGCTTAGTTTTGGTGAAGAGGGTGTCAAGAAAGATTGGACATTGTTCTTCAACACCCTCTTTTGGAACTTGAATTTTTGGGACAATGCTAGTACTTTGGCTGGTGAAGTAGAAGAGCCCCAAAAGACATACCCAAAAGCGCTATTCTGTGCTGTGATTTTGTCATGTTTTGGTTACCTAGTGCCTCTCTTGGCTGCCACAGGGGCTATACCTCTAACTCAAGAGAATTGGGTTGATGGGTACTTGGCCAATGTTGCCGAGGTGATTGCTGGGAAATGGTTGAAGATCTGGATCGAAATCGGTGCAGTCTTATCCGTGATCGGATTATTCGAAGCCCAATTGACTAGCAGTGCATACCAAGTTCTGGGCATGGCGGAATTAGGATTCTTTCCTCAAATATTCGGTGTGCGGTCCAAGTGGTTCAACACACCTTGGTTGGGAATTTTGATCTCAACTATAGTACCCCTTGTTGTGTCATACATGGACTTTGCCAACATTATTTCGTCGGCGAATTTTTTGTACAGTTTAGGAATGTTGTTGGAGTTTGCGTCTTTCCTATGGCTGAGAAGGAAGTTAGCGGGAGTGAAGAGGCCATTTAGTGTTCCAATGGGGTTGGGAGGATTGGTTGTGATGTGTTTGATTCCATCTGGGTTTTTGGTTTATGTCATGGCTGTGGCTACTAGAACTGTTCTTTTGATTAGTGGTCTGTTGACTCTGTTTGGAATTGGTTTGTACTTCTTCATGAATCTCTGCAGAGCAAAGATGTGGTTTGAGTTCAACGAGGGTGGAGAAATGTTGGATAATCAAGTTAGAGACTAAGTTCATTTGGTTGTTTAGTTTTGCAGGATATGTATTAATATTATGTATCTAGTGTTGCGCTTTTTATCTAAAGAAAAATTAATTCTCAATTATTATTTATTTTTCTTTTCTTTTGTGTTTAATGCTCTGAGTACTGTAAAATTATTTCACAAATATAATGCTAAATTCTTGGTTGTTCTCGAACCATCATGATCCCATTCCTTTTCTTCTTTTTAGATACAGATGGTTTCTGCCTTCTTTACGGGAGTGGGGAAAAAAAAAAAAAAGAAGAAAAACAAAGAGAGGGAGTGGGAAAATTACTTTAGGGAATGAAAAAAAAAAAAAAAAAAGATCCATATATTTCTATGTTGAACCCTTTGATAGAAAGAAAAGAAAATAAAAGAAATAAAATTTATTAAAGATGAAAAATTAGAATGATAGAAAATACATTGTTTTATTTTAGACTCTTTGGTATGTTGGAAAAAAATTGGATTTGTAAAATTAGTACATTATACCTTTAATTTATATTATTTTATTTTAAAAACATGGATAAAAAGATAATTTTGAACATATTTCGATAGATATATGTTCTCCACCAATTTTTGAAATGATTAAAATCAATGGATCTCACTATAATTGTTTTCCCTCTCATTTTACTTTATATTCTCTTTTCTTTTCTTTTTTTTTAATCAAACAACCCTCTCATTATAATTATTTTTCCTCTCATTTTACTTTATTATTTTTTTTTTTACCAAACAACCAACTCCAATATTTTTTTATCTATTTTCTTCCAACTCATTTCATTCGTTTCTCTTTTCCACCTTATCCGATGTTGCATTAAATTTGTAATATTCAATGAAAGGAAAGAGGAGACTGAGCATGCACGGCCAATAGCATTGAATAATGCAAACTTGTCCTATTCAACTCCTTATTTTATATTGCCAACTATATATATGCCTTTTCCAGTTTCTTTTCTTTATCACGTGGATCATGCTGCATAAAAAATTATTGCTCCAAATACTACTACTAATAATAATAATAATAACAATAACAATAAGGGCCGTTTGGGGATATTTAAAGACATAATTTGATAGATTGGCTAGAAATATATACTATAATATAAAAAAAATATAAAAATTTGAAATGTATTTAAAAAAATTTATAAAAAAATTAATATTATTTTATTTATCTCATTATTATGAATATTTTGATACATAAATTATTTTATTTTGATTTAAAATAATAAAATTATAAATTTTTAAAATTTGAATTTTTTATCTATATTTAAAAATTTAATAATAAAAAATAGTTTTCAATAGAAGAAAAATATAAATATATATTTAAAGATAAATTTAAAGATGGCCTCCGAACGGCCCTAATAATGATGGGGTGAACTACTCCATTTTATCATTGTATATTTGTATGTGTATTGATTGTCCAACTAGTACTTCTGGAGACGCACGTGGTGTTCTCTCTCTCCTCATTATGAATCATGACTATTTTATACGAGGAGTTTGTTCAAATCTATTTTTTTCGCGCATGTTTTTTAACCAGCTATCAATTTAATTTTAAATTTTAATTACTACTTGTTATATCCTTTTATTATTAAAAAAAAAAAAAAAACCACCAACAGTTAAATTGAATTTTTTTGCTCACCAAAAAAAAAAAAATCGTTTTCCAAACAAACTTTTCTCTCTCTTTCTCCCCACTTCTTCTTTGGAGAAATCCAATATCTTTTATTTATCCAGATATGTTCTTCACCATTCCATTTGCACAATAGCAAAATCAATGCGACATCTTAAAAAAAAAAAAAAAAAAAAAAAAAAAAAAAAAAAAAAAAACAACAACAACAACAATGCATCTTTTATGAGATTCACAATTTTTCACCGTCTAGTTTGGATTGAAAGGCCAAACCGGTGGTTCTATATTTGGGATTCTTCAAAATTCCATTTCGCAGCAAGGATATTATCAAACATATAGGATATGGCTTTTTTAATCCTTCATTGGAATCCCAAATCAGACATTAAAAAAAAGGGTAAATTTCATAAATAGCACCTGTGGAGAAAATAATATTAAAATCAGTACCACTTTTCGTTCACTTCAGTTCTAGCACTGCCACGTAAGAAATGTGGGGCCCAGTAGCATTTAATGCGTGCAAATTTCCCCGTTTACCCTCATCTCCCTCGCATGCCCCAAATAAATTTCCAAACCAGCATCTACAGTGTTTTAGAGAGAGAAACTGAAATGCAGAGAGAGAAAGAGGTGCTACCGCCGGGAAACGATCGGAAACCGCCCGAAACCACCACGAAATCCCTCCATAAACCGCTCCGACGCCTGTGAACGTCGGAGACTCTTAAAAAACCCGTTAATCGTCGAAAGACACGAAACTGACCTCGTGACAAGAGCAGCGGTCATTCCCGTTCTGACCGAGTGGTCATAACGGTTATGACCGCAGCAACACTATACCTCAGTCGTCAAGTGAAGCGGTCATAACCTTTCGGACCGAGTGGTCATAACGGTTATGACCGCATCAACACTATATTGCATGGTCAAGAGCAGCGGTCATAACCGTCCTGACCGAGTGGTCATAAAGGTTTTGACCGCTGCTCTTCTAAACGATATATACTCGGGTCATAACCATTATGACCAGCAGATCACAACGGTTATGACCCAAGTGCTTCTACACGATATAGACTCGGGTCATAACCATTTTGACCACCCGGTCATGACGGTTATAACCCAAGTGCTTCTACACGATATAGACTCGGGTCATAACCGTTTTGACCCACCCGTCATAACGGTTATGACGCAAGTGCTTGTACACGATATAGACTCGGGTCATAACCGTTTTACCCACCCGGTAATTACGGTTATGACCCAAGTCCTTCTACACGATATAGACTCGGGTCATAACCGTTATGACCACCCGGTAATTACGGTTATGACCCGCTGCTCTTCTAAACGATATAGACTGGGGTCATAACCATTATGACCATCCGGTCATAAAGGTTATGACCCAGGTGATTCTAAAACGATATAGACTGGGGTCATAACTATTATGACCATCCGGTCATAACGGTTATGACCCAGGTGATTCTAAACGATATAGACTCGGGTCATATCCATTATGACCACCCGGTCATAACGGTTACGACCCAAGTGCTTCTACACGATATAGACTCGGGTCATAACCGTTTTGACCACCCAGTCATGACGGTTATGACCCAAGTGCTTCTACACGACATAGACTCGGGTCATAACCGTTATGACCACCCGGTAATTACGGTTATGACCCAAGTGCTTCTAAACGATATAGACTCGGGTCATAACCATTATGACCCCCCCGTCATAACGGTTACGACCCAAGTGCTTCTACACGATATAGACTCGGGTCATAACCGTTTTGACCACCCAGTCATGACGGTTATGACCCAAGTGCTTCTACACGACATAGACTCGGGTCATAACCGTTATGACCACCCGGTAATTACGGTTATGACCCAAGTGCTTCTAAACGATATAGACTCGGGTCATAACCATTATGACCCCCCCGTCATAACGGTTATGACCCAAGTGCTTCTAAACGATATAGACTCGGGTCATAACCGTTTTACCCACCGTTCATATATAAGCATGTTTGAGGTTATTCTTCACCACATAGAGTTCGGTCATTATAGTTATCACCTCCCTTTGTGACCGATAGTTCAAAAAACATATTCTTTGCAAAGTTGCATGCTTATAAACATGTATAATGAAACTACGCTGATAACATACATGGTTCTGTATGGTGATAAAAACACAGGTATTGTTATGATGTTACACGTACACGGAATAAATTGATAATATTTTTTTGTTAGTGAATGTGAAAAGTACAATTGCTCTAAGATAATTACATATGCGAACTGGATTTTGTGCCCGAACCGCAGTTCGTTTTTGTTTGATGGTTTCGTAAGGGTACTGGGTTAGTACAGGTTTGTCGGTTGTGGCCATAACTATTACATCTACCACACCGAATGGGATCAGGTTCTTCTCCCTGGGACAGTATCCTACGAACCCGTGGCCTTCCGGGCCGACGCTTTGCCTTGGGAGGATTCACAACTTGCGATCTGACGTCTTCAGAAACATCCCAGCCCTCTGCGCTTCCAATCGGATGGACTACATGTGCATAACATGCATATAGAAAGTCTTTAGTATAGTAATCAGAGCAATAATTGTATGGATCAATCCGTCGGAAGTTACACACGGCCATTGCATGAGAGCAAGGAATTTGATCAACCTGAAATCGTCTGCAGGTACAGGTCCGTTCGCTCATATCAACAATAAATATTTGGCCTGCGTTGTTGGTGACAGAGTACTCAAACTGATCGGCTGGACGCGGCTGTAAGACATGGAATGCCGTTATGTTAGTATATTCGATCTTATAAAGTTTTAGATGAAAAAATTTTGTTTCCTCTCGTCATAATATGGCATTTATCACATACCGTTACTTTTAGACCGTGCGCGAAGTTGGTTCGAATCAAGTGATCTGCATATGGGGCCAATTTCGATTTTATGTTGAGTGCCTCTTCACGTCGTTGGACAAACCATCTTTGCAGTAGTTCCCTCAGCCATTCCACCAAGAATCCAACTGGCATGAGCCTGGCTTTCCGATCCACACTGTTTAATGACTCCGCGATGTTGGTTGTCATGATTGCATACCTCCGTCCACTGAAGTACGCGCGCGACCACTTTGTAGGATCGGCCTGCAGAAGGTATCGGTGCATGTCGGCGTTACGACTACGGATGGATTCCATATGCCGATTGTGCTCACTTAGCAGATATGCTCTGGCTGCGCCATCAAAATAGGCCTTCAGAGGGCCTTTGAAGTCTTTGTACCTGGTCTTCAGGTTTGCAGCCAGGTGTTGGACGCATATCCCGAAGGCAGCATCTGGAAACACGAGGTTCGCTGCATTCTCGATACCCTTATGCCTATCAGCCACAATAGCAAGGGAATCTCGACTGCCGATTGAATCCCTTAGGTTCTCGAAGAACCATTGCCATGATTCATTGCTCTCCGACGGAACGATACCAAATGCAAGTGGAAATATGGAGCCATTTGCGTCGTGACCGCATGCAGCAAGCAGCATTCCTCCGAACCTGGCCTTCAGTGCAGATCCATCAACCACAATTACTGGACGACAATAAGGCCAACCGTGCTTTGAAGCAGCTAAGCACATGAAAAGGTATTTGAAACACTGTTCTGAGTCTGTCTCAATGTGAACGTCGGAGCCAGGATTTTTCCTCTTAACGATTTCAGCCCACGCGGGCAGACCTGTAATTATGACGAAATCAATATCATGATGTTGGTTATATAAGTTACACTATTATTATCAGGGGAATTACCTGAGTATGACTCTGCATCATCGCCCCTCAGGCTTGTTAGTGCAGCTTCCTTCGCTCGCCATGCTCTAAGATAGTTGAAATGAACTCCAAATTCGGACTGCATGTCTCGCTGTATTTCGCGAGGTCTATATGAGGTATTTGTTGGGTCCAAGAATTTTCGCTTAACACACTCGCCGATCATCCAGCTCTTCGCTTGACGATGTGCACCTTGAACGATTTCAAGTGAACAAGTATGGACAGAGTCGAACCTCTTCACAACAAAAAATTCACTACCTCTCATCCTAGTCGCACGCAATTGCCACGGACAACCTTCATGATCTATACATATCACGTGTAACAGAGTAGAGTTCGACCTCTTCACCCTGAATTGATAGTGTTTAGTCATTGCATCGTGATGAAGATGGTATTGCAGTAACTTTTTGTTCTCAAAAATAACATTTACGCTCAACGTGACAGGTGTTAAATCCGCAACAACTACTGGGCCGGAAAAACTATCACTTCTAGGTACATCCTTAGACTGAGATTTAATATAATCTGCAATGGAATGGGCTCCAATGCTGGGTGTGGCACTCATCTCGTTTGAAATACGAGCAGCATCATCATCAATCACATGGTTGAAAACATGATGTTCCAGCTCAATTCCATGGTCATTCTGCAGATCCAGACGTACTATCGGAGTAGGGATGTGAGGAGGAGTGGTTATGAGATTACTGTCTTTTACAGGTTGGAGGGCTTCATCGCTCTGTCCACCCACCCTAGAAGGTTGAACGTCAAGGTGGTTGCTTTCCCCTAGATCCGGTGGCAGGCCTTCGGCCGCAGACTCTTCAAATACATCGATGGAAATTGGAAATTTGCTAAGCACGTGAACATCCTTCTTCTTCAATTGTATGTAAAATTTAACGTCTGCATCACATTGTATCCTAACGGGAGGCAGCCCAGGTTCAACAATGTATCGCATGACTATCGTCTTCTGTGGGCGACTAATTCCAATAACACCTCGGACCATCTTCATAAGATCAACATATGTTGCAGTCTCAGGCAGCAATATTCCCTTCATATCGCCACCAACATATCTCGATGTGCCGTCCCATTGACCATTATAGTTGATGAAAACACAAACGTCCTGCATACCTGGATTTTCAACTGACAGAGTTATGTTAGTTGTGATATATATATATATATATATAAAGCGAGTTAACAAACGGTCACAATTATACTGACCAGAAGGTCAATATGCATTGTGACCGGTATTTGTTATGTATTCGCAGTTGACTACTTATATAACAAAACAGGTCACAATGATATTGACCGGACGGTCATTATGCAAATGACCGACCTCAGGAGATTATACCGGTCAGAATACCATTGACCAGATGAATGACCGAACTCTACTTAAACTGGTCACTACAGTTATGACCCATCGGTCATTGTGTCATTGCATGATGGTCATTGTGCAATTGACCAGTTAACTATTATGCAGAGTTTGTATGACGACCAGAAGGCAATGTGAATAGCGTACATAGATCGATAAAACACACACACATTTAGAGCTTGTACAAACAAATAATGCGAATAAAGAAGCAGCAATACCTCGGCACCACGTGATTTGGAGTGGGAAGATCCCTACTAAACTCAGTGGCCTGCAGATGTGGCCTATCGGGTTGGTTAAACACAGTGAGCGTAGATTGCGTTAGATTTGTTGGAGTTAGAGTAAATGTAGATCAGTGGGTATCGGTGCATGCCAGGTTCGTCAGCCCCCAGTTATAGAAAACAGGGAAATACGGGGAAAGCAGAAGTTTGAAATTTAATAGCTGATGGTACTGTGGCTTATATGTTGGGGACGGCGGGGAGGGGGGTGAGTGGGGCGGGAAGATGGGAAATATTCGGTTTAGGGTTGGACGAGGGCATTTTTGTCTTTATACATGTTTTCTGACAAAAAACCTTTATTTACAAGAATATATTGGTGATAATTTTCAGCTGACACGTCATTATAAGCATCAAAAATTTGTTTGTGTTTGGTTTATAAATTGATAACTTATTGACCTGGGGCACCAATTTTTAACTAATAAATCAGTTAGATACACTGTTATATAGCAAAGACTGGTCATTAGATAGACAAGTTTGCCACACCAAAAGAGGTCATGACTGTTGTGACCATCGGGTCATAACAGTTGTGACCGATACTCTGAGCAGAGAGAGCAAAGGGTCATAACTGTTATGTCCATACGGTCATAAAAACGATGACCGTCACTATTGGGACAATCGGTCATGACTGTTATGACCATACGGTAATTAAAGTTATGACCACTGGGCATAACTGTTCTGATCGATACTCTAACTAGAAATAGAGACCGGTCATAACTGTTATGACCACCACTATCGGGGCAGTCATGACCGATACTTCACGCTATGGGGGAGAACTGTTATGACCATTAGGTCATAACACTCTTGACCCTTGCTAGACGGATACAGGTCAAAACTGTTATGACCTGATGGTCATAAAAGTAATGACCGATACTTCAAGCTAGGGATAGATAAAGGTCATTACCGTTATTACCATCCGGTCATAACTGTAATGACCGTTACTAGCAAACGATGGACTACATGTTGACAGGTCATAACTGTTATGACCACCATGTCATAACGGTTATGACCGTGACATGGTAAAGAGATCACGACTGTTATGACCAGTTGGTTATAACAGTTGTATTATAGGGCATAAATAGGTCACCACTGTTATGACCTGACTGTAATGATGGTTGTATTATATGGCATATTTTCGGACATATTTTAATTCGATTAATTGCGTAACCCAATAAGTAACCATTATTTGTTATGATCAATATTTTAAATATGACATGATAACTATTATTATATTATTTGACCAGTTATAGCAATCACGTCATAAAACATGTAATGGTGGTGCATAAAACATGTTATATTATGCATTAAATTTCATTATGTAGTTTAATGTTATACCAATTAAGGCATATTGGAATATGGACTTCTTTAAAATTTTTCTTATTTGGGAATTTAATGTCAAGTTATAGCAATTAAGTCATATATTTTACGGCATCAAACATCTGAAGAAGTGGTCATTCAATCGACGAGTTTGTCAAAGCCAGAGAGATAATTACTGTTATGAAGAGAGAAAGGTCATAACTGTTATGACCGGGTAGTCATAACAGTTGTGACCGATACTATATCACGCCAGTGAGAGATAAAGGTCATAAATGTTATGAACAAACGGTAAAACCAGCGATGACCGTCACAATGGGAGAGTGGTCACAACTGTTACGACCGGATGGTCATAACGATAATGACCCTTACTCTTGTTCACGACTGGGAGAGGGGTCATAACAATTCTGACACCCCAGTTCGTTTAGGGAGATAGGTCATACCTGTTATGACCAGACGGTCGTAACAGTTATGACCGTTACTCTAGTTAACGATTGAGAGCTATAAGCAGAATCTCTTTCTCTCACCGTCACCCGATCATGTCAATCCATTCTACTGTCGATATTCACAGCAGCCTCTGAACACCGTTCTCTGGCAAAGGTAACTTCAACATCACAGATTTACCCTCATTTATCTTGTTTTGTCAACTGTCCTAGCCGAGAAAAGTTCAGATTCTCAATTGAAATGGTTTGAGTTATATTAAAAGTTTCTATGTCTGGAGAGTTGTTGAGCCCTTCGGAATTAGAAAAAGAATATCAAGACTGGGTTCTTCAGATGCATATGCAATATGACGAAGAGGTTGTCGTGGGCGAGGAGCAAACAGTTTAGGGTTGGCAGCCGTGTGAATACCAAAGATAATGGAATGTTCGGATATTAAAATCTCAACATTCCATTAGCTTTGGTATTCACACGGCTGCAAACAAGAACTGGTTGCTCCTCGCCCACGACAACGTCTTCGTCATAATGCATATGCATCTGAAGAACCCAGTCTTGATATTCTTTATCTAATTCCGAAGGGCTCAACAACTTCCCAGACATAGAAACTTTAATAGAACTCAAACCATTTCAATTTAGAATATGAACTTTGCTCGGCTAGGACAGTTGACAAAACAAGATAAATGAGGGTAAAACTGTGATGTTGAAGTTACCTTTGCCAGAGAACGGTGTTCAGAGGCTGCTGTGAATATCGACAGTAGAATGGATTGGCTCATCGGCGACGGTGAGAGAACCAGTTTCCGTTTAAAGCTCCCTATCGTTATCTAGATCAAATTTCATAACCGCTATGACAGTGATGGTCATAACGGTTATGCACACTCTCCCTATACTGACGGGCATCTCTGTTATGACGTGGTGGTCATAACAGTTATGACATCTCCCCCCCACCCAATCGTTTACTAGCCCATCGGTCATAACTATTATTACCATCTGGTAATAACTGTTATGACCTCTCTTCCTATCGTGACCTAGGGTGTCGGAGTAGGGTCATAACTGTTATAACATGGTGGTCATAACATTTATGACCTATCTTCCTGTTATGACCTCTCTCACTATCGGATTAACGGTCATAACTGTTATGACATGGTGGTCATAACATTTATGACCTCTCTCCCTATCCTGATATACAGTAACGGTCATTACTGTCGGGACCGGATGATCATAACTGTGATGACCGCTCTCTCTGCATAGTTGAGAGTAACGGACATGACTATTATGACCAACAAGTCCGAATTCATGACCGTCTGTAAATCATATAAAAATGACTAACTCTATGTATTTTTGCAAATATTTCC
>CM046384.1:28061971-28184178 GCA_025413485.1 Ficus microcarpa
ATTTAAAATGGAAGAAGACAAGGCAATCTAGTATCGGGAATGTTAGGGATATTGTCAACACAGCAAAAAAACTAGTTTTGAGAAGACACTGGCTTTTATCATGCCGGATAGGTTTAAGGTTTGTATGGTTTATGAGTAGTCTTGTGGAAATGCCGACATGAGGAAAAATTATTTATCTCCGTTTAAACTAAGTTGGAAACTTAGGAAGAAACAAGGTAAGATTGATGATTGATGATTGATGATTGATGATTGTTATTAAAACTAACTTGGAAACTTAAGAACAAACACAAAATGTAGAAACCTTTTTATTGCCGAATACTTGGACCCTCCTTCTCAGAACCACTCTCTTCTGACCTGCCTTTTCTTACACTCATTTGTAAGACCAATACAAAAGCAACTAGGAGGTATCTTTCAAGATATTTATCGTGTTTTGTTTGTGGAACTACCACATGAGTTTAAATATTCTCTTCACATCATTTTATGTATTAGCCCTTTCTAGTGTTTTTAAGAAATTACATGGAAAAAAAAAATCATATGTCCTTTCATAACTCTGTTAATTTCAGGTTGTAGAGAAATTGTTCCGAGATAGATATACCCCTGAGTGTGGAGTGGGAGCCATCATTCTGTGTCCCGCAAGGGAGTTAGCTGCTCAAACTTTTGAAGTATTAAAATCAGTTGGAAGACACCATAATTTTAGTGCTGCTCTCATAATTGGTGGTCGTAAAGAAGTCGACTTGGAGAAGGAGTGCGTAAACAACATGAACATAATTGTTGGCACCCCTGGTCGTATTCTTCAGCACATGAATGGGACTGTAAATTTTGACTGCTCAGAACTCCAGGTCTTCAATATGCTATTCTTATAATTTCAATTATTTGGTTTTAGCACTGTGTCCCCTTAACTTTTCATTCTTTCAAAAACTGTCCCAGAACTTTTAATTTTTGTAATTAACCTCCGAACTTGAAAAACTGTGGCAATTTGGCAAATTGGTAAGGCCTTCAAAACTGGTAATGGAAATACACCATATACCCATCACTTTTTTGGTACTTTACGCCCCTAAACTTTTTATGCTTTAGCAAATTGCCCCATGAACTTTTAGTTTTGGAGATTTATTCTTCTACCTCCTGCTGCTTCTCTCTCTTTCCTCTGACCCTCCTATTGATGATCCACCAATTCAGATTGCTGATTTTTGTGGAATTTCCTGGCTAGGGAACAGGTTTTGGTACTTGACGAGGCAGATCGCATACTTGATGAGGGATTTAAGAAGGACCTCAATGCAATTATTTCACAGCTACCTAAGAAAAGACAAACCTTTCTGTTCTCAGCGACACAAACAAAATCAGTTAAAGACCTTGCAAGACTGAGTTTGAAGGATCCGGAGTATATCAGTGTGCATGAGGAGTCTGTGACAGCCACTCCAACAGGTCTGAAGCAAACCGCAATAATTGTTCCGCTGGAAGAAAAGTTAGATATGCTGTGGAGTTTCGTAAAGACGCATCTTAATTCTAAGATTATTGTGTTCCTCTCTACCCGCAAACAGGTTAACCAAATCTTAATTAAAAGTTGGACACGCTTTTTTTGTATCTGTAATTTCCCTTTTCTTTTCAATGTAATGTTCTGATTCTTGATAAAGGTCGGAGAAAGGTATTTTTTTTAATATTTTTTTTCAAAACTGTTAAAAAGCAGGAATCTTTTCACTCAACTTATATCAAGGGATGAATGTCAAATTTTAATACATTTTTTTTTTCATAGATTTACATTTTTTTTTTTTCTTTTTTGGAGTATTCTATGTGGGACATGCTTTCATGACCTTTTAACCATTTTTGACAGGTAATATTCGTCTTTGAAGCATTCAAAAAGCTCCGTCCTGGAATACCCTTGACGTGTCTGCATGGAAGGATGCATCAGATGAAAAGAATGGCTGTCTATATGCAGTTCTGTGAGGAAGACCGATCAGTTCTTTTCTGCACTGATGTAGGTTCTAGAGGCCTTGATTTTAACAAGGCGGTTCACTGGGTTGTTCAGGTGAGTACTTGGTTTTTCTAAAAGAATATGCCGTGTTGTTATTGAAGAAAAAGAAGAAGGTATTTCCGACTTGGATCCAACAAGTTTTTGTTGTGCATAGGTGGATTGCCCAGATGACACAAAAGCATACATACACCGAGTTGGCCGAACAGCTCGCTACAAATCTGGTGGGCAGTCACTTTTGCTTCTGACACCCTCCGAAGAAATAATGATTGCAAAATTACAAGCTCAAAAAATACCCATACGGACTACCAAGGTGATGCGGTGGTATAATACGATATATACTGAGAATTATCATATCTTTTTAGAATTAGTATTAGGATTATCTTTCGATAGTTATCTCGGGGATTATAATGGTTTTTAAATTTAGCATTATTGATATCTTTTTCCCTGTGCATCCACTTCCGTGCTGCATAGACATACCGCTTTTTCCTTTTCTTTTCCCTCTTTCTCTCTCGCTTTTTTTTTTAAATTTATTTTACATGTTGACCATCCATAAATTAGTCTTCTGATGGTTTGTATTCCCGTGCTAATGTTTTTGCTATGCTGATTTCTTAGGCAAACACGGAGAGACTACAACGAGTTTCTGGGTTGTTGGCAGCTTTGCTAGTCAAGTTTCCGTATTTGCAGTATAAAGCTCAAAGGGCGTTTATAACGTACTTAAAGTCTATTAAGAAAAATAAGGATAAAGAGATCTTCGATGTCACAAAACTTGATATTGATGGTTTTTCTGCATCACTTGGTCTTCCAATAACCCCAAAAGTTCGTTTCCTGAATAAGAAAGTCAAGGGAAACGAAGTGTCAGGAAAATCTTCTGCTCTCGAACCAGAAAGTTCAAGCGAGGATGATGAATTGGAGCTTTCTGAAGAAGACCATGATATTGGTAATTTCAAGGGAGAGGAAGTGGAAAAAGTTTCTCTTCTCGGGGATGATACTACAAATGAGAACGATGACTTGGCAGACATCACGTATGTCATTTTTATTTTTATTTTTTTAAAAATCCGGTGCATACTAATGATCCAAATCTGGCTTTCTTTAATGTGTGAAAATTATCCCTTTTGATGTGATTTAAGAAGACCATCATATCTTGAATTGATTTATTTATTTTGCCTCATCTTGGAAAGGCCTGCAACACGGGTTTTGAAGAAAAAGAAGTTGAAGATCAATGTTCATCGGCCTGTTGGAACTAGGGTTGTCTTTGACGAGGAGGGCAACACACTACCTCCACTTGCTAGGGTAGCTCACACAGAGAATGGCAATGACAAATTCCTTGTTGATAAGGGTAAGTACTGTCACTTTTTAAGTTACAAAATCAACTAATTTTTCTTATGGGGGAATTTGAGATTTGGATTATTTGTGAGCACTGCTCTTCATTGCCCTTTCGTGATGTTTCACCACACGCACGGGCAAAATAGTACTGTCATGTAACAAAAGGAAAACGAGGTGGTGGTGATTGCCTCATCCTGGTGATATTTCGCACTAGTACATATGGATTTTTTATTATTTTTTATACCTTTTCTTCATATTAACTTTAGTTTTGGTTTTTGCTTTTGTATTTGTTTTTTAATTGATGATGTTGCAGACAAGAGAGAAGAGTTTTATAGGAAACATAGGGAAGGGTTGAAGCAGGTGGACAAGGAAGATAAACTTCTCGACCGCCAGCGCCGCCGAGAAAAGAGAACGAAGGAGAAGATGAAGAGAAAGAGAGGTAATATGGAATCCGAAGAAGGCAGCGACAGTGAGAAGGATGATCCTTCTGAGGAAGAGGCGTACTGGAACAATAAAGCGAAGATTTGCTTTGGTAGCAGCGACAGCGAAGGAGAGGAAGAAAAAATAACAAGAACAAGGGCGAAGAAAAAGAAAATAGAAAGGAAAGAAAGAGAGAGCCAGGTGTTGGTGGCTCATTGTCGTTAGAAGAGCAAGAAGCGTTGGCTCTCAAACTGTTAAGTTCCATGCACAAAAAATAAGTTTAATTTTTGCAGTTTTGAGGCATGCCCAAAAAATTTTGTTTACATATTACGGATTTAATTTTGTTGATTTTTTCCCACAACTTGGTATAACAGCATTATTGCACCATCTAAAGCTACTTGTTTTGGGTGTGTGTGTGTGCGCGCGCGTGTGGCATGTAGTTAAACAAAAACTAAAAATTTAAAAGGGAAAAGAAGAAGAGAAAAGATAATAAATGCCTCGCTTTTGAAACCTCTCGACATTTTTGATATTGTTTTTGAACACTTTATTCTTTGTCATAACATAATATGTTTATAGCGTAGTTGTCGGAATATTTTAATAGAATATTTTAAAAATTCTATTAGAATATATACTCTTTCGTTCATAGAATATTTTGAAAATTCTATTAGAATATACACTCTTCGTTTCAACATGGATTGATGAACATCTTCGACTCCAAAGGCAAGCACAGGGCATTGGAATATTCTAGTACAATATTTGAATATTTTATTAAAACATATATATATTTTGTCAATATGGATGGCCGGACATATTTAACTCCGATCATTCAGCATTGGTCAATAGAGTATTTACATAGGTGTTTCTTCTCCCTTTTATTTTTTTTGGTCTTTTCCTAAATCAAAATTATAGAAATGGGAACCAAATCGTCATTACGAACAAGTCCTCCTTCCAACAAGTTTATTTAAATGAATTAAAATCCACCGATGTCAACTACAAACAAATCTCCATTTTATATTTACTATAATAATCCCTAAACTTTTTTAGGAAGATGTCATTTGGTCTTCTTCTTTTTTTTCTTTCTTCTTTTTTTTTTTTTTTTGATAGCTTGGTCTTTAAACTCTTAAAAAATGTTAGATTGATCTTTTTCTAACAACCATCTTATTTTCGGTTAAGTGATCTTTAGTTTGAAAAACTAAACTACCCCTTAATAAATCAACTAACTATTTTTCAAAACTAAAAAAAAAAAGAGCCAAAAAAATTAAAAAGAAAGAAAAATACCTCTCTCTCTCCCTCCCTCTCTTTCTCCCCTTTACTGGCTCCTTCGTCCTCTCACCCTCTCTGTAAAAACCATTCTCGTTCAACCCCAAAAACCAAAGAAACAATCTCATTGCACCACCAAAATCCCACTCAAGACAGTGACATAACAATCCTCAACAACATTAAAAAAAAAAAAAAAAAAAAAAAAAAAACCTCAAACTCAAACTTCTAAGTTCTACATTGCAAATCTGGCTGAAGAACGGAGGAGGCTTGCGATCTCGCAAAGTGACGATGCGGAGCAGTGGTTCGCGGAGGCTTTCGGCGATGCGGGTTGGGTTCGCAGAGGGTCTCGACGGCTGATCTGGTTTCATGGAGGCTCGCGACGGAAGATTTCGCGAGAGGATTGACGACTTTTGGTACGCGCGGGGGAGGGCTGTCAGCAGCGGCGTTATTTCTAGGTTTATTTTATTTTATTTTATTTTTGTCTTGTGGTTTGCAAGTATGCGTGAGATCGAGATATAGAGGTGATTTTGTTAAAAAAAAAAAAAAAAAAAAAAAACCTTATTCCCTGTTGTTTCTTATGAGTCCTTCATTACTTTTGCAGTCCTTTCTGTGTGTGAAGGGAGTAGAGAAACGAAGAGGAAGGAAAACTGAGAAGACCATTGGATTTTGATTTCTTAGACAGTGGAAGAAATTTGTTGTAGAAAATTATGATACTGATATTTTGGTGGCTGCTCGTCTACTGCAAATATCCTACGTATATGAAAGATTGGATAAAAATTTAGTGTTCATTTTGGTGGTGAAAAACGCAAAATTTAGTGTTCATTTTTTTTTTTTTAATGGAAAACCTTTTATGTTTTTTTTTTCTTTTTAAAAAAACATTTGGTGTTTATTTTTTCTTTTTATTTTACTTTTTTCTTTTCTAGTTTTTTTTTTCTTCCAACCTCCTTCAACCTTGCTTTATTATCATCATCGTTATTATCATTATCATTATGATTATTATAGTTGTAGTCATTAATTTTATCAAATTTTTACTTCTCTTTTCTTAAATTTCCTTAACTTGTCTTTTATTATAGAACTTTGTTTTTTCTTTTTTTTTTTTTCCTTTAATTTCTTTATTGAAAGCTCAAGATTCTATCACTTTTTGTCTTAAATATTCTTTTCTAATCATTATCTTAACTTTTTTCACTCGAGATTCTAATTTTTTTAGGGGGTGTTTGGTGAATGAGTTTAGTTTAAAATTTTTAAGTTTCAATAGTAATTTTTATTGACTTTTCAGAAAAGACAAAAAATTTTTTCAAAAAAGACAAAAAGTTTTTTCAGAAAAAGATAAAAATTATGATGAAAAAGTACGATTTAGTTTAAAATGAAATGTCTCCCAAACATCCCCTTAACTATAATCAAATCTTATTGTGACAAGTTTTCTTTTCTTCGTTACATGATCAAACTTTTGTGTTTTTCGTTTTAAGATTTTTCACGATGGATTAAAAGAGATTTTCAACTTTCTAATTTATTACTTTATATAATATTTATGTGATTATTTTACTTTTTTGGCATGAAAATTAATTTCCATTTCATTGTATTTCCTTAACATTTAACAAAATAATAAATTTAGTTGTAAAATATGCACCTTATTAGTGCGTTTTTGTTTTTTGTTTTTTTGGGAAAACTGTTTAAGTATTATTGTTGTTGTTTTTTTTTTTTTTTTTGTCTTTTATAAAACTATTTGGTTTTTTATGTCATTTTTTCATATTTTGCTTTTCTGTCGTGAATTTTTTCTTATCCACTTTTTACTTCGTATTACTTATATTTCATCATTTTTCTTAATTTTATGACTTGTCTTGTTTCATTTTTTTTTTTTAATACTTCTTCTTGCAACTTTTTTATTTTTTTCTTTCTTTCCTCCTTATTAGAAGCTCAACGTCTCAAATTTTATCTCTTAAAGTCTGTATTATATCAGTTTTCTCATTGATAATTCTAACATCCTTAATTGATTGTGATGAGTCTTTAAAAATATAATATGAGATTACTATTGTTTTAAATAATCATTTGCAACAAATGATATAAAATTTTGATTTTAGATAATATAATGGATACTACAAATATGAACAAACTAAACAATATTATTATGTGTTTTATGTAATACATATTAAGTCATTATGATTCTATGATGAAATGTAATTTTTGAATTAAGATAATTATTATTGTATTTTGTTTTTGAATTAATTAATTAATTAAAATTTTTTTTTTCATAATGTTGTTTATTTTATACATTTTAAAAACTGTAATTATAGTTTTATAAGTGCATTGCACGTATTTGCACGTATTCGATAACTAGTAATGCTAAAGACAACAAATTTTTTCCAAATTACTTTAAAAAAAAAAAGCATAAATTTTAGGGTTAATTTCAAAACTAACACTTATACACTTTTTATTATTAAAAATAGTACTGATTTTTTCCCTTCATAAATAACACTGTCACGTCATCAATCCTTTCTTAGGTGAATGTATAAAGACATATATGCCATCAGCCAACCCTAAAATGATGTTTTTCCCACTTTTCCTAGTTCTAAATTTTAATTTTTTCTTTTCTCATTTTTCTCTCACTGAAGTCTCACGAATTGTCTCTGCACCATTACCCATAAATCTAAAGCTCACTCTAAGTCCAACAAATCTCTCCCCATCTTTGTTCACTCTATTAAACTCACCCTCTCTATCCTCATCACATTTGAGCTGAAGTTGCCAAATCTGCTCTTAGTCCATTTGAGTAGAGCTCTTTCCACTTCTAATCAGCAAATCTGAGGTAATGCTGCTTGTTCTTTGGATTTATTTGTTACTATATGCTTTGAATGAGTGTGCATTTTGAATTTATTCTAAAAAATAATTCTCTGTTAAATTTTTAAGGGTAAGTTATTGGTCTCCTATAGTACCGGTGGGTAGTAAGATAGATTTCTTGTATTTTGTGGTCTTTTATTGTAATATTTCTCATTACCAAAAAATTCTTGAACTAATAATAATGGTAAACAATATAATGACCGTTTGGTCATCATACTGATGACCAAGTCGGTCAATAATATTTTTACCAAATGGAAGTCATGATTTTGACCATAACGAAAAATAAAAATAAAAATTATTTGCATTTCATTTGATAGTTTAACTCAAATAGTCATTATTACAATCACTAATAGGAGTAACAACCGGGGTTCTAAACGACAAATTAAAATTTTGATTACATTTGAAAGTTGAACGAGAATGATCATTTTCATAATGACCAAAATGTCAATTTTATTATAACCTATGTGCGAATGGAAAATCTATAAAAATTGATGAAACAACAGGGGTTTTAAAACAGAAATTTGAGTTGACATACATTGTGCATAATGAGAAAATTACATACATTTACCTAACTTTTATTTCGTCTATAATTTGAGATTTGAACAAAATTGGTTATTTTCATAATGACCATTCGGTCATTCTCATTGTGACTAGTTTTGAGATATAAGTCACCTCTCTATATATGTCATCATTTTCCCCTCCTTTGTAACGTAAATATAATATTGACTAACTTGTTGTTGTTTCATTCAGGAATGGATGAGGTTTGTGTTTTTGTCAAGTATAATGGTCAATGGGACGACACATTGAAATATATTGGTGGCGAAATGAAAGGAATATTGGTGCCTGTTACCGCAACATATGTTGGTCTTATTGAGTTGGTTAGAAGTGTTATTGGAATTAGGGGTCTAAACAAGACTATAGTCATAAGATACGTTCTTGAACTTGGAATGCCTCCTGTGAAGATACAGTGTGATGCTAACATTAAATTCTACATACAATTGAAGAAGAATGATGTTCATGTGCTTAGCAAATTTTCAATTAACATCGATGTATTTGATGAGTCTGCGGTCAAAGCGATGCCACCGGAGGTAGAGGAAAGCCACTACAAAGATATTCAACCTTCAAGGGAAGGTGGACAGAGTGATGAAGCCATGCAACCTGTAACTGACAGTAATCTGATCATCCTTCCTCCTCGTCCTCCTCATATCCCTTCTCTCACATTAGGTATGGATTTGCAAACTGAAGATGGAATTGAAAAGCAACATCAATTATTGAACAATGACTTATGCATGGACCATGATGATTGTAATGCGGGGAATTGAATGTTGCAGATGTTGCTCCTCATTCAAACGAGAAGAGTATCGCAGCAAGCATTGGAGTCCATTCTATTGTCAATACTACTAGAACTCAATCTATTAATATACCTAGTAGTGATAGTTTATTTGACTTAGTAGTTGTTGCTGATTTTACACTTGTCACAATGCGCAGAAATTGTATTTTTGAGAACAAAAAGTTACTGCAATACCATCTTCATCACAATGCCATGAGTAAACACTACCAATTCAAGGTGAAGAGGTCAAACTCTACTCTATTACACGTGATATGTATAAATAATGAGAGATGTCCATAACAATTGTGTGCGACTAGGATGAAAGGTAGTGAAGAGGTACGACGACGTCTATACTTGTTCAATTGAAATTGTTCACGGGCATCATCGTCAAGCCAAGAGTTGGACGATTGGGGAGTGTGTTAAGACAAAATACTTGGATCCAACTAATACCTCATATAGACCTCAAGAAATAATGCGAGACATGCAGGATGAATTTAAAGTGTGTTTCAATTATCTTAGAGTATAGCGAGGGAAGGAAGTTGCACTAACCAGCTTGAGGGGCGATGATGCAGAGTCATATAAAGGTAATTTCCCTTATCCCGATTATATGTTAATGACTGGCATAATAACTTATATATTTACGATATGATAATTATGTTTTAATAATTACAGTTCTGCCTACCGGAGCTGAAATGGTTAAGTGAAAAAATCATGTATCTAACATTTACATTGAGACAAACTCAGAAAATTGTTTAAAATACTTTTACATGTGCTTAGCTGCTTCAAAGCACAATTGGCTTTATTGTCATCCAATAATTATGGTTGATGGATCAGCACTAAAGGCCAGGTTTAGAGGAATGCTACTTGTAACATACGGTCACGACGCAAATGGCTTCATATTTCCACTTGCATTTGGTATCGTTCCGTCGGAAAGCAATAAATCATGGAAATGGTTCTTCGAAAAACTAAGGGATTCAATCGGCACGCAAGAGTTTATTGCTATTGTGGCTGATAGGTATACGGGTATCGAATATGCAGCCAAAATTGTGTATCTAGATGCTGCCTTTGGAATATGCATTCGACACTTGGCTGTAAACTTGAAGACTAGGTACAAAGATTTTCAACTTAAATTTAAAACCGATCTTAACCTCATACATATATATATATATATATATATACACACACGTTTAATTAAGTATTGGACTTTCAAATTATCTCAACACATCTTACAAATCATACTAATTACTAGATAACAGTATCATCATATTGATATAACATAATGCAAACATTTTTAAAACACGTGGTAGGGTCAAACCCAAAGTTTTCACAGTCTGTTATGCCATTTTCCACAGTCTTGTATCATACATTATTGGTAGGCTACTTACCTGCAGCATAAATATAAGTTATAAGCTTTCATCCAACAAGTACAACTTCTTTATCTGTAAAACCATCTTAATAAAGAATACATAAATCAATTATGCTTTCTTATGTTAACATATTTTTGAGTTCCTTACATAACATAAGTGAATATACCATGACGCGTAGTCATGGAGTGGTTGGGACAGCCTGTCCAATCCAACTCAAATCATGGACCAAACCAGCCTTTGTAGCAGGTCGATACGACACAAGGCAACTTGCTTACCATTATATTTAAAAATTTATTTTAATTCTTAAAAACTTTTTCTTATTTTGAACATACTTGAAAAATGAAATCATAACTATTTTATACTTGAAAACTTGAATATTTATTGTTTCATACTTGAAATCTTGGTTTTATTCTTGTCATGTGATTTATTATTGGTGAGCATGCTTTCATAATGCAACAATAATAAAACATAAAACATATGTATCACATACATTAATGCATGACTTTGAAAAACATGCAAAGCAGTAAAAACATTTTTGTCTATACTGTAGGCGGAGTTGTACTTACAAGTTGTCCTATGCTCTTTGTCTATCGCCCCAACAAGGTATGACAACAGGTTATACTCCTGTTTTCAAATTAGGCGTAAGAATCATTCACCACATTACTCAATAAATCATAACATATTCATCGATCAATAAGTCGGTCTCCAACTCGACTACCATCCATTATAGAATTGTTACCATATTTTTAAGTAATTTAGGCTTATTATTATTTTTTTTTTTTGATCCTTTTTATCAAAAACACCTTATTTACTTGGAAAATTCCTTGACTTCATAAATCAAGTATTACCTTGATTTAATACTTGAAATTACCTTTTTAAAAATCATTTGTAAAACTTTAAATGAATGCAAAACCTTTTAAAACTATTTTTTGTGAAACTGTAATTCCTTTTTAACAGGGGTCGTAAAATTGTAAAATCCTGAAATTATTTTTAAAAACAGCCTTTTAATTTGGTTGAAAGTACGTATGCAAGAATTTCATGTACTACGCGCAGTTTTAAAATCTAGTTTTATCTTTAAATCGGTTTAGATTTTGAAAAATTTTTCTTCACGAAAGTTGTAGATCTTATCGAAATCTGTGACTTTCTTTTTTCGTCCAAAACTTAAATCTATTTTTAACTTATCTATTTTTCTCCTTGAAGAATTTTGGCTGTTTACAATATCCGGACCGACCGGTTTTGAAAACTCATAAAAACAGAGACCTTTGGAGCTTTTTTTTTTCAAAAACTATCCAACTTGCCCCCTAGGGTTTTCTGTTTTCTACAACTTTGCAGTTAAAACTTTTTCCAAATTCAGCCTTTAAGGGGCTCAAAACTGGGTTTCCAGAAAACTGTCCAGATTATTTTTAAAAACTGGCAGTTTGGATTTTGTTGGTTTTCATTCAAAAATTCATACACACTACCTCAAACGGTGAAGCTATGAGCCTACATCAACATGCAGAACTCAGATTCGTTCTTAGTATTCAATCATTCACTTGTTTATTTGCTTAAAAAACACAATATTGATAACCTTACTAGCTTACCAAGTTGTGTTTTTAAGTTAATTTCTTAACCAACATGCACATAATAATCACATCATCATTCATAAAATTTCCCTACTTAAACATGTGAAAGCATATCACAAACACAAGGTGAGCACATATAATCTTAAAACTCATCCTATAGCATAAAATCAAATTCATGTTTAGGGCTAGCAAACAAGGTAACTTAAGCATAGATCTAGTATCACCAATCATATAAAAATCATAATTAGGCAAAATAAGAAATATGAGCTTATGCTCTTAGAACCCATAACTTGAAATTCACATAAATTTCTCAATCAAAACTTAATGAAATTCTTAGTTAGAGGATCAAGAATAATACCTCTAAGCTTGGAAAGTTGTTCTAGACCTTGGTTAAAAGAAATTTTGCTCCATCTCCTTCACCACACAACCGGCCACCTTTGTTCTCTCTCTCTTTCTCTCTCTCTCTCTTTTCCCTAAGGTTTGGAGAGGAAAAATTTTAAAGAGAACTAAAAAGTTTGTGGGTCTAACTAAATGGTTCAAGTTCTACCTCACAACCTCTATTTATAGGTGAAAATTCATAATTTCTCACAATTATTTTTTTTCCCAAAATTCTCCTTGAATTACACATTTGGCCCTAAAATGTA
Organism: Ficus microcarpa; assembly: GCA_025413485.1. Taxonomy (NCBI): domain Eukaryota; kingdom Viridiplantae; phylum Streptophyta; class Magnoliopsida; order Rosales; family Moraceae; genus Ficus; species Ficus microcarpa. Next base: position 28,074,679 of record CM046384.1, read on the forward strand.
AGATTTTTGCCTTCCAAGTCCCATAATGGCCGACCATGTGGAGCATTTTGGGCTAAAAATCCTTTCATAATTACCTACTTTTCCAAAATTTAAAAAAATCCCCAAAATTACATAATTATCTATGATGAGGTGTCTTCCAAGTAGGGCATTGTTTGGTATTCCCTCCTAAAATGCAATCCATTTTGTTAATGATCCAGATAGTATCAATACTGTCTTAACAGTTAACAGTATAGTAATATTGAATTGCAATCCAGAATTTATCTGCACTTAACTGGACATCGTATAGGTTTTTCTTAGGATTTGAAACTACTTAGTCCTCCTTACTCCAAATATTACTTCTGATTATTTTAGAGTGATTTCATTCTTATTCTTAACTCTACATCCGTAATGGTAGTCGATCACAGTATAATTTCAACACTGCTAATTATATTGTAGTACTATCTTATTCAAGTCATGAGTTATCCTGATTATACGTTGGCTAGAGTAAAACCATAAATTAGGATTCAGCCTTTTTCATTATAAGGCATTACACTTAGCTTAATAAACTATCATTGAGTCTTATAACTTACAAGGACTCAAACATATTCTGATAAATCAGATCATGCATTTCGCATTGATATATATAGTATAGACTTAGATTTCCTTTAAATCTAATGAAATCATGGGTCTGTGAAAAGGTTGGTTATTACACAAATTTCGTCCACAATGAAGGGAGGAAGAAATGAAACTTTTCTTCGTTTATATGGTTTTTACAAAAGAGAAAAGAGTGGTTTTTGGTTTACCTTAAAACCATTTTATAATCAAGCCTTATTGTGGGTTAAAAATTGAAATTTTTGGATTTTAATCTCTCCAAAAATGTGCTCAACTGAAGCAGATAAGTTGGGAGGTTGTTTTGGTGGTTTTTCATGTATTTCTAAATGATTTTAGTAATTTGTCATTTAAGAAGTCAATCATCTTACATTATAATCATTCGTTCTTTCTTGTCTTTTCCTTTTTATTTTGCTTGTTTAGGGGTTGGATTTTGAATTTTCAAAAAAACCCCTCTTATTTAGCTTATTTTCTGAAAAAAAAAAAAAAAAAAAACATATATTATAATTTTTTTGGATCAATGCCAGTTTACTGACAACAGGTAAGCAACTTGCTTTGCTCAGTGGGCCATTAGCCCACTAAGAAAGGGGAGGGGTGCATGGCATCCTTTCCCTTAAAAAAATTTTTTTTTTTTTCCGGCAGTGGGTTGCCTTGCCCAATGAGTAATTACCCACTGGGGGTGCCACGAGCACTACCTTGAATTTTTTTTTTTTTTTTTTAGATTGTAGTAGGATTATTAAATTTAATTTAGTATGTAAATCTTGACATGGCTTAAAATTTACTTTTTTAATTCACAAAATTATGATTATTCATTCATTATACATATAATGAATGCTAACACATAATATTTTCACAAATCTCAATTAAAACAGAAAATAGGAGTAATATTATATTTATTTTTTCATGTCACCAATTTAAAAAAGTTATAAATGGTGAAATTTACAATTCTTATTTAGGAGGAGAATTAGTATTGTAAATTTTGAAGTTGTTACATATTAATTTTTCCTTTATTTTCTAATGCACTTGCTTTTTGTTTTTCAATTCATCTCATTGTTTGGCAATCTTTTATTTTCAATTTAATTCTATCTCTATGATGACTTTTTTAAAATGAGATCAATTTTTTTCCACTGTATCCTTCGTTTTCCTTCTTTTCAAATTTATTGTGTATATACTCTTCTTCTTCTTCTTCATCTTTTTTCTGTCAGTTCCAGGAAACTCATTTGACCAAAAAAAAAAAAAAAAAGGGAGGGAGACTGAACTTTTTTGTTTACGAAAATGGACTGTCGGAATCAAAATGTTGGTTAAAATCAATTAGATCCAGTTGTTCAGCAAAAACACAAGTTTGTTTTCAGTCGATTACTGATTGACAAGTCACCAAGTGATTAGCTATTGTATCACCATTTTAAAGAAACTAACAAAATTTACCACATTATCTCCAATAGATGTATATGAGAATAGTCTTAAATCTGATATCCGATGATATCCGGCAATGTGAACTTCGGTTATCATAACTATGAACTTTAATTATTAAGAATATGAATTCATGTAGAAGGAAATATAAAATAAAGGGAGTTCACATTCACTTTAGTTATAGTTCCTTATGTATGAGTTTACATTTATAGTAACTGAAGTTTATATTCACGAAAACTAAAGTTTACATTGACAGATATTATTCGGTACTAGATTTAAGACTTTGTGTATATGTGTATATATCTGTGTCCTCTTATTATTATTATTTTTTTTTGTTCCATTGTGTTTTTTCCTCCTTAAATGAGATTCTTGCTATTCGTTTTAAGTGCATACCATACACGTTTTCTTTTCCAAGTTGGATCGATTTCCTATTTTTGATGTGACAGAGAAAACTAGTATAGTTGAGTTAAATAATCTCCATATGGTGGTTGCAGGTAATAATCTAGTGAGAATTGTTATATGTTTGTTCATATTGCTTAAATAACACATTTTCGATGGCAAAAATGACCTTTTTTTGCTTGGAGAATTAGGATTCAATACAAGAATTCATTTAAACTAGCATAGAATTTATATTTGAGATCAATGGCTGAGTTGTAAGAGAAATTTCTATCTTTAGATAAATGAGAGTCTAAACATTACATGTGCATATCATTGTTCTGCATCAGTCATGCCGACTGTAAGGGTTTAACTACTTATTTCATTTATTATGTGAGTCATAGCAACATTTTTTAAAAATATTTATCAATGTTTGTTCATTTATTGATCGGGGGGGTAAGTAGCGACTAGAGACTTGTCATGTTGCACTCACGACGGTAACAAGGGTGCGAATTAGCTGGTGCAGCGGATTTGAGCTAGGGACATTTGAGTCTTTTCAACATAAAAACGATCCAACTTGAGGTTTATGTGCGTAACACCGTCCAAGAAGTGACATAATCTGACAGAAGTCCTTTAACTGCTGATACTTCAAAAGTTTGATGGTCCTTTTCATCAAAATTTTAAAAAGGAAGACCAAATATTTATCTTGTAAAGAGTATGAAGCCTAATGTTTATTATCTTAAATAAGAAAAGATTGAAAAATTACAACTCGATCCTCCTTCAAAGTTTTAGCAACAAGTTTACTTTAACGCTAGGGCCATAAAAAATATAAATAAATAAATAAATAAATAACAGCAACAACAATTTTCCTCAGGAAAAAAAAAAAGCGAGAAAAAAACGGGACTGAAATTTTTGCAATAAATTTTTGAGTTCTGATTCTAGTTAGTCAAACATATGGACATATGCGTTATAAACAAATTTAACGCACCACAATCTGTTCTTTTTTGTCAAATATCAATCAGGCACATTAATGAATAAATTTTAATGCACCACACTTGTAAGCACTCCATTACAATTGAAGATAGAGCTATGCATTGCAATAGAATATTTAATGCACTGAAACTCTTGTAGTAGTGTTTTGGGTTATGATTCTAATTAGTCAATCATATGGAGATATGTGTATGTGTTTTAAAAGAAAATTTAACGCACCACAATCTGTAATAAATATAAGAAATCTGCTTTATGTAGTCAAGAATTAATTGGGTACATTAATGAATAAGCTTTAGCGCACAACACTCATCTAAGCATACCTTCCTTACAATTGAAGATGGAGCTATGCATCGCAAAAGAAAATTTAATTCCCGTAATGTTGGACACATAAATGAATGAGGTTTAATTTAGTAGACTCATTTAAGCATACCTTCACTACAATTGAAGATGGAGATATGCATTGAAAATTTTAATGCACTGAAATTCTTGTAATAAGATTTTAAAATTTGATTCTAGTTAGTCAAACATACAAAGATATGGATTCTAAAATCAAATTTACTGCACCACAATCTGTAAAATATACACATAAAATCTGCTCAATTTAGTCAAATATTAATTGGGCAAATTAGTGAATAAGCTTTAATGCACCACATTCATTTAAGCATACATTCACTACAATTTAAGATTGAGATACGAATTGTAAAGGAAAATTTAATGCAATGAAACTCTTGCAATTAATTTTTGAATTCTGATTTGAATTAGTCAAGCATATAGACATATGCATTTTAAAAAATATATATATTTAGTAAAATATTAACTAGACACATTAATGAATAAGTTTTATTGTACCACACTCATTTAAGGAGACCTTCAGTACACTCGAGGATGAAGACATGCATTACAAAGGAATGCTCTGAATTCTTGCAACAAATTTTTGAATTCTGATTCTAATTAGTCAAACATATGAAGATATGCGTTTAAAAAAAAAAATTTATTGCACCACAATGTATTATAAATACATGAAATCGGCTTTATTTAGTCAAATATCAATTAGACACATTAATGAATAAGTTTTAATGCGCCACACTCATCTAAGCATACATTTACTACAATTGAACGTGAAGTTACGTATTTTAATAGAATTAATGCATTGAACTTCTTGCAATAAATTTTTGAATTATGATTTTAATTAGTCAAATATATGTACATATGCGGTTTCTTTATTTGTGTAAATATGAATTAGGCACATTAATGGATAGTCTTTAATGAACCATACTCATCTAAGCACGCATTCACTACGATTGAAGGTTAAGATATGTATTGCAACAGAAAATTAAATGCACTGAAATTCTTGTAATAAATTGTTGAATTCTGATTTTTAAATAGTCAAACACATGTACATATGCATTTTAAAAGAAATTTTAATGAATCATAATCTGTAATAAATATAGATTTGGACAAATATTAGTAAGGCACATTAATGAATAAGCATTAATGCATCACAGTCATCTAACCACACCTTAACTACGATTGAAGATGAAGCTATGCATTGCAACAAAAAAGATAATGCACTGAAATACTAGAAATATATTATTGAACTCTAATTCTAATTAGTCAACCACACGGAGATGTGCGTTTTAAAAGAAAATTCAATAAACCACAATATGTAATAAGTACAGGAAATCTGCTCTATTTAGACAAATATTAATTAGGCACATTAATGAATAAGCTTTAAAGTAATAGAAAAATTGCTATAAATACTGTCAAACTAATTAGATTAAAGCCAAACGCTTCCTACAGTCTACAAAGTCGAATCATACTGTTGTTTTGATTTTGAGAGTCATGGCCAATACAAAAACAAAAATTCAGCTTATTTTGTTCATCTCGTTTGTGTTGCTACTTAGTTGTGTAGTTGGAAGAGGAATACCAGAATCTATTAGGAGACGAGAACCTGCATCATTCAAGGCAGGAGAACTAGAACCTTGCAAGGTAGAAGGAAGGGTAGAACCAGAATCACCCATCAGAGCAAGAGGAGAACCAACACTAATTAGGATGGAAGGAGAACCGACACCAATTAAAGGAGAAGAACTGGCACCCATTAAAGGAGAAGGAGAACCAGCACCCATTAAGGTGGAAGGAGAACCAGCACCCATTAAAGGAGGAGAACAGGCACCTAAAGGAGGAAAACTGGAACCTATTAGGGTGGAAGGAAAATCGGCACCTATTAAAGGAGAAGGAGAATCGGCACCCATTAGGGTGGAAGGAGAACCGGCACCTAGAGGAGGAAAACCGGCACACCCATTAAGGTGGAAGGAGAACCGGCACCCAGAGGAGGAGAACCGACACCCATTTGAGGAGAAGGAGAACCGGCACCTATTAGGGTAGTAGGATCACCGATTAGAGGAGAAGGAGAACCGGCACCCATTGAAGAAGAAGAATAACCTGAACGGACGGAACAAATGCATATATAAGCCCAAAATGAACCACCGTTGCAGATTTAACCTCCATTCTAATCACCATTTTATAATGATTTTGTTAAATTCAATTTATAAACAAAAAGACCAAAAACTCCTCTAACTATCTTCAATTACCCATACATCTGGCGCCAAAATGAACTCAGAAGCCAGTCAAACTAAACTGGTTCTTCCAACTAAACTAACCGAACTTCCCTGCTCTCCCCTCTCTCCTCTCCGAAAAAACCAAACTCATCTAGGCGCTTCTATGTTTAAGAGTATCTAACGAATGTCAACTTTGTTCAAACAATCAAAATGAACGTCGGCATAAACTATACAGCTACATCAAAAGATATCTCTGAGGTTTTTTTTTTTTTTTTTTTTTTTTGCTCATGGGTTTTCCTGACCGGGCCGGACCGGTACCGGTCCGGCCGGGTCCGGAAAACCCGAGAGCCATAATTCCCTCTTTTTTTTTTGCCCAACAAATGGACTCTCGGGTTTTCCTGACCCGGCATGACCGGGTCTGGTCCGGCCGGGTCCAGAAATTTCTTTTTTATTTTTTTTATGACCAGGCCGGATTTGTACATTTTCCGGCATGACCAGGCCGGACAAGTGCCAGTCCGGCCGGAAATTTTTTTTTTTTTTTTTTTTATGACTCATCTCACGGGTTTATTTTTTTATTTTTTTTTATGACTCATCTCATGGGTTTTCTGGACTCGGGTTTTTTTTTTTCTTATTTTTGAAAAAATATATACTTTATGCATTTTGTGGCATGACCAGGCCCTGGTCATGCCGGATTTGTACATTTTCCGGCATGACCAGGCCGGACCAGTGCCAGTCCGGCCGGAAAATGTACTGGTCCGGCCGGAAAATTTTTTTTTTTTTTTTTTTTATGACTCATCTCACGGGTTTATTTTTTTATTTTTTTTTATGACTCATCTCACGGGTTTTCTGGACTCGGGTTTTTTTTTTCTTATTTTTGAAAAAATATATACTTTATGCATTTTGTGGCATGACCAGGCCCTGGTCATGCCGGATTTGTACATTTTCCGGCATGACCAGGCCGGACCAGTGCCAGTCCGGCCGGAAAATGTACTGGTCCGGCCGGAAAATTTTTTTTTTTTTTTTTTTTATGACTCATCTCACGGGTTTATTTTTTTATTTTTTTTTATGACTCATCTCACGGGTTTTCTGGACTCAGGTTTTTTTTTTCTTATTTTTGAAAAAATATATACTTTATGCATTTTGTGGCATGACCAGGCCCTGGTCATGCCGGATTTGTACATTTTCCGGCATGACCAGGCCGGACCAGTGCCAGTCCGGCCGGAAAATGTACTAGTCCGGCCGGAAAATTTTTTTTTCTTTTTTTTTTTTATGACTCATCTCACGGGTTTATTTATTTATTTTTTTTTATGACTCATCTCACGGGTTTTCTGGACTCGGGTTTTTTTTTTTCTTATTTTTGAAAAAATATATACTTTATGCATTTTGTGGCATGACCAGGCCCTGGTCATGCCGGATTTGTACATTTTCCGGCATGACCAGGCCGGACCAGTGCCAGTCCGGCCGGAAAATGTACTGGTCCGGCCGGAAAAATTTTTTTTTTTTTTTTTATGACTCATCTCACGGGTTTATTTTTTTATTTTTTTTATGACTCATCTCACGGGTTTTCTGGACTCGGGTTTTTTTTTTCTTATTTTTGAAAAAATATATACTTTATGCATTTTGTGGCATGACCAGGCCCTGGTCATGCCGGATTTGTACATTTTCCGGCATGACCAGGCCGGACCAGTGCCAGTCCGGCCGGAAAATGTACTGGTCCGGCCGGAAAATTTTTTTTTTTTTTTTTTTTTATGACTCATCTCACGGGTTTATTTTTTTATTTTTTTTTTATGACTCATCTCACGGGTTTTCTGGACTCGGGTTTTTTTTTTCTTATTTTTGAAAAAATATATACTTTATGCATTTTGTGGCATGACCAGGCCCTGGTCATGCCGGATTTGTACATTTTCCGGCATGACCAGGCCGGACCAGTGCCAGTCCGGCCGGAAAATGTACTAGTCCGGCCGGAAATTTTTTTTTTTTTTTTTTATGACTCATCTCACGGGTTTATTTTTTTTTTTTTTTTTTATGACTCATCTCACGGGTTTTCTGGACTCGGGTTTTTTTTTTTTCTTATTTTTGAAAAAATATATACTTTATGCATTTTGTGGCATGACCAGGCCCTGGTCATGCCGGATTTGTACATTTTCCGGCATGACCAGGCCGGACCAGTGCCAGTCCGGCCGGAAAATGTACTGGTCCGGCCGGAAAAATTTTTTTTTTTTTTTTATGACTCATCTCACGGGTTTATTTTTTTATTTTTTTTTATGACTCATCTCACGGGTTTTCTGGACTCGGGTTTTTTTTTTCTTATTTTTGAAAAAATATATACTTTATGCATTTTGTGGCATGACCAGGCCCTGGTCATGCCGGATTTGTACATTTTCCGGCATGACCAGACCGGACCAGTGCCAGTCCGGCCGGAAAATGTACTGGTCCGGCCGGAAAATTTTTTTTTTTTTTTTTTTTTATGACTCATCTCACGGGTTTATTTTTTTATTTTTTTTTATGACTCATCTCACGGGTTTTCTGGACTCGGGTTTTTTTTTTTCTTATTTTTGAAAAAATATATACTTTATGCATTTTGTGGCATGACCAGGCCCTGGTCATGCCGGATTTGTACATTTTCCGGCATGACCAGGCCGGACCAGTGCCAGTCCGGCCGGAAAATGTACTGGTCCGGCCGGAAAATTTTTTATTTTTATTGTTTTTATGACTCATCTCACGGGTTTATTTTTTTATTTTTTTTTATGACTCATCTCACGGGTTTTCTGGACTCGGGGTTTTTTTTTTTTTTGTGATTTTTGAAAAAAATATATTTTATGCATTTTCCGGCATGACCAGGCCCTGGTCATGCCCTGGTCATGCCGGATTTGTACATTTTCCGGCATGACCAGGCCTGACCAGTGCCAGTCATGCCGGAAAATGTACTGGTCCAAATGGAAAATTTTTTTTTTATGACTTATCTCACGTGTTTATTTTTTTATTTTTTTTTTATGACTCATCTCACGGGTTTTCTGGACTCGGGGTTTTTTTTTTCTGATTTTTGAAAAAAAATATATTTTATGCATTTTCCGGCATGACCAGGCCCTGGTCATGCCCTGGTCATGCCGGATTTGTACATTTTCCGGCATGACTAAGCCTGACCAGTGCCAGTCATGCCGGAAAATGTACTGGTCCGGATGGAAATTTTTTTTTTTTTATGACTCATCTCACGTGTTTATTTTTTATTTTTTTATGACTCATCTCACGGGTTTTCTGGACTCGGGTTTTTTTTTTTTTTTTTGTGATTTTTGAAAAAATATATATTTTATGCATTTTCCGGCATGACCAGGCCCTGGTCATGCCGGATTTGTACATTTTCCGGCATGACCAGGCCAGACCAGTGCCAGTCCTAAGTAATATTTTTAATTTATACTACGTCATATTAGATAAGCCGTGCTCTAGCTTTTTCGCTCTTTTATATTTTTTTCAAATCTAAAAAAATTTTAACTTAAAAAAAAAAACTTTGGTATTGTTAAATAAGAGACGAAATTAATATATATGTAAAGCAACGACCATCATAGTATATTTTTAACTATTACAAAAGAATGGATGGTTGTTGGATCATTCACCTATGTGAATATGATAAAGCCCGTAATTTCTTTTCTACTTATTAGATGTAGCAATCGGGAAAATGAAGGTTTTGTTAAAAAATAAAAAATAAAAAGATAACACCACGGTACGGATAATTTCAATTCCGGACCGGCATGTCCGGTTAAAAAATGAAAACAAGGGAGAACACCCCGGTCCGGAAAATTTCAATTCCGGACCGGCATGTCCGGTTAAAAAAAAAAAAAGAAACAAAGGAGAACGCCCCGGTCCGAAGAATTTTAATTCCGGACTGGCATGTCCGGTTAAAAAAAAAAAAGAAACAAAGAAGAACGCCCCGGTCTGGAGAATTTCAATTCCGGACCGGCATGTCCGGTTAAGGCGGCATGGCGGTCCGGAGAACCCGAAGATGTTGTGAAAAACTTGTTAAATGGTCTTAAATTTTTATTTATGAAAAATTATGCACATTTAAATTTTTTTTAAAATAACTATATCATTTTCTATCCAAATTGAACACAAGAAGTATAATAATTCAATGACATATCAATATCTAGAAATGATACAAAAATCTTCTTAGTTTATTGTTAAACTTTAGGTATAATTTTATATCTCTTGTGAGTGCAGACTTTATTTACCTACTCGAATCCAATTTTAAAATTGGGAATTATTAACAAAATTAAGATTATTGTATTATCTATAAAAAAAATATGAGTATAATAATTTTTTTTTAAATTTAATCACGTTTTCTGGATCAGGCATGCCGGAAAATTTACAAATCCGACAGGACCGTGCCAGACCAGGGTCAGTCCGGCCGGAAAAGGGGCCGGTCTGACCGGAAAATGTACTCTTCCGGCAGGACTAGACACTGTTCCGGCCGGACCAATATTTTTAAAATTTTTTTTTACTTAAATTTTATGATATTTGAAAAAAAAAATGAGTATAATAGTTTTTTTTTGGTTGAAATTTAATCACGGTTCTCAGGACCGGGGTGTTATCCCTTGTCTTCTTTTTTTAACCGGACATGCCGGTCCAGAATTGAAATTCTCCGGACCGGGGTGTTCTACATTTGTTTTATTTTTTTAACCGGGCATTCGGAATTGAAATTCTCCGGACCGGGGTGTTCTCCCTTGTTTTCATTTTTTAACCGGATATGCCGGTCCGGAATTGAAATTCTCCGGACCGGGGTGTTCTCCCTTGTTTTCATTTTTTAACCGGATATGCCGGTCCGGAAATTGAAATTCTCCGTACCTTGGTGTTATCTTTTTAAAATTTTTTTTTTAACAAAACCTTCTTTTTCCCGATCGCTACATCTAATAAGTAGAAAAGAAATTACGGGCTTTATCATATTCACATAGGTGAATGATCCAACAACCATCCATTCTTTTGTAATAGTTAGAAGTATACTATGATGGTCGTTGCTTTATATATATATTAATTTCGTCTCTTATTTAACAATACCAAAGTTTTTTTTTTTAAGCTAAAATTTTTTTAGATTTGAAAAAAATATAAAATAGCGAAAAAGCTAGAGCACGGCTTATCTAATATGACGTAGTATAAATTAAAAATATTATTTAGGAGTCAAAAACTTTTTTAGCAAAATCAAAGTTTCTTTTTTTTTTTTTTACTTAAAATTATTTATATTAAAAAAAAAAAACTAAAAACACAGAGCACAACGAACAAACTGTTTTTCCGGACCAACATGACCGGCCCCGGTCAGGCCGGTCTAGAAAAACATTGAGCAAAACTCAGGCCTAACCAGTCCTGGTCACGCCAATTAGGGACTGGTCAGGCCTAAGTTACGCGTTTTTTTTTTTTTTCAAATATCATATGACCCATCATCTTTCTCCTTCCATTCTCCATCATATTGAAAGTATATGACAATCTCACTCATTTTCCTTCAAGATAAAAATAAGAAAACAATAAAGATTGTTATGAAAGAATTAAAAAAAAATTTATGAAAAATTTGAATTTTTTTTTTCCTGACTGACATGACCGGCTTGCTGGTTTTCCTGACCGGCCGGTCAGGTCACTGTATTTATTTTGGACTGGATTTGCGAATTTACAGATTTTACAAGCCAAAAATTATTGCAAAATAGGTTGAATCATTTTGTTTTTCTATACTAAGCTCCGAAACCATGAATGCCCAACCCTTAAATAACCTTAAAAACGATTTCAATAAAAATTTTTGAGGGTTTGAGATGAACTTATCAAAATTTTTACAGTACTTCCTCTCCTTTCCTTGCTGGAAATCGACGAAGTTAACCGGAATATAAAGTTGGTCCGTTTTGAGGGGATGATGGAGATGAAAAATGAGTGTAGTTTTGAGGTGAAACGAAATGAGAGAACAAAATGGGTTTCTTCAAATTTTTTTTTTTTTTTAACAGAAGATGAACTCCCGCCCTTCAGATCCGATAAATCTATCTCATATATCTTTTTTTTTTTTTTTTTTAACTTGTAAAGGGTATTTTGGAGAAAACAAAAAATTGATTAATGAAGGAGGTTAGTCTTGCAATATTTTCTCTCTTGAGGTTAGTCTTGCAACAAGTTTCCATTTTAATCCCTTATCTGCAAAGCCCCCCGCAAAAGAACCGACCTTAAAAGGGAACCTAAACTATGCTTCTTTTATGTAAATTTTCAGTTATCTTATATTGAAATAAAAGCTTAATGGGAGTTTAAGTTTATTTCCAAATGAAATCAGCTATATAGTTTAATATCAATTGTTTGTTTCTAGTTATATTTAATCTTTGTCATAGCAACTACACGATTACTGTCATTGATATGTAGCCTATATTATTCTTAACAGAACATATGTTACGTAAGTTTCACAATAGAACATATATTACATAAGTTTCACAATAATAATGATAATTCTAATAATAAAAACGAAACAAATTTTCCGTTATTGTGCTTATACGCCTTAAGTGATACTTAGAAAACAAAGAAAGGACAATAAGGGTAAGAGCATGTATACATATTTGTGTGTGTTGTGTTTCCTTATTCTTCCCTATGAAATAAAAACTGTCTTGGAAGAGATGGTGATGTTGCCACTAAATTCTACTCCGAACTGAAAGCTCATGCTTCATTTGATCCCTCAAAACTCTCCTTAGTAATTTGTTTGAGGCCGTTCGAGGAAACTCCGGAACAATCTTCACAAAACTCACCTGTTAATTCAATTAAAAGTGTAAAAAATAATCGAACATATAAAGTGAATAAATCGATCCATCATATGCTCAAATCAAGCTTATACGTTTCTTGGTGATCAAACCTTAAACAAAGAATTGAGGTTGCTTTGAATGACTTTCGAGAATTTGGTCCTCAGATATTCTGCTTCAGAGTTATATCCTTTCTTTAAAACCACAAGGATAACCAGCTGTTCTGGACCCCCATTAACAGGAGCCACACTAACTGCTGCCGTCTCCAAGATGCTTTCATCAGTGCGGTCACACGCACGTTCAATTTCCACAGAACTTGTCTGCATGTCCCAAGAGAAATAGGCATTTACATTTCAAGAACTCATTCGGCATGTCTAGGCTTGTAAATGAAACACTTGAATTCAACTCGTCTTGGGAGTGAGATGATATTAAGAAACTCATTAACCTCCCAATTATTTAAGAATGCTTACTCTCATTTTATCATTCTCAAAAAAAAAAAAAAAAACGAAAGTATTAAATTTACCTTAATACCACCAAGGTTCATGGTATCGTTGGCCCTGCCCTGTACGATGAAATAGCGTCCAACAATTCTCCTAATGATGTCTCCAGGTATCCGGAGGTGCTGCCAATATATGTCTCAAGTTGAATAAAGATTCTCAAAAGACCCTTTTAAGGATGTAGTACATTGCCTATACAAAAGTTGCCAAAACCAAGAAATTGCTACTACAGAAAAGAAACGACAGCATACGGTTCAGGTCTCACCATTCCTTTGAACATTGGCATTCCCTTGAAGTAAACCTTCTCGTGATCAGCATTAAGCAGCCTATGAGTTGCTACCATGTATACAGGGAATAACCCGACTTCACCGCTACAAGGTAGCTCTTCTGGCTGCAATGTTTGTCAAAAAGAAAATTAAAACACGTAAAAATTGATTGTCTCAATTAAACCAGTACTAATCGACTCTTGAGCTTAAAGTAACCTAATTGCCAAAAAGGTAATTATTCGTTTATGGAAGAGCCAAATAATGAAAAGTTTAGGGGGGTCGTAGCCGCTAAGGCAATAATTATTCCATCCAAAATTTAATTCTCCTCATCGACTGGAGTTAATAGCAACTACTCTGTTAGTTCAAGGGCTAAATTGCGAATAAAACATTTTCAGAGACGACTGGGCCAAACCACAAGGTCAGGCATTGCAGGTGCTATAAAGTTTGACCTGATAAAATGATTACAAGTACTTTGTTGTTTCATTTGTGCCTTGTTCTCGGCATATTTTGTCTAAGCCAGGGAAGCTTTCTTACAAAAGGCAACTAGCCAAGAAGAATTTAATTCACATAAATGCAGGGAGAGAGAATATAGGTGCAGTTACCTGAACAAATTTTCCGAAGCCATGGACTAGAGGAGATCCATGATATAGGGCAAGAGTGGTACCGGAGAGGAAACATGAGAAGAGTGGAATCGGACCCATCACCCACCCTAAATTTGTTGGCCAACACAAAACATCTCCGGCTTGTACATCCAAATGTGCCCATGAATCAGCACCACACCTGATCGGAGAAAGTTGTGTCCATGGAATAGCCTTTGGCTCTCCTGAGGAACATTAAAAAAATAATAAAATACAATAAAATCAAGTTTTTGCGTTTAAAAATCACGGTTTAAAGAATGTTGCACAAACAACATAGTTCACTAAGTATTAGTTCAAACAGTTCTTCTACCTGTGGTTCCGGATGAAAATAGTATATTTATCACAGAGTCGATTGGTTGATAGAACTGAGAGTAATACTTTGATCTGCAAAAAAAAAAGGACCCTATGATTTCTTATCTGCAAAAATCACATCTCACAAGTCTAATTGCAAAGATATCCTAGTGTGCTTTTTGGTTTTTTTTCTTTTTAACCTTGAATCGTTACTAACATCGGAAAGGAAATGTTGCCATGATATATCCTGTGCTCGTAACTGAATGCCGACATTGCTCCCGGTTGCAGGGAGGACAATAGCTTTATTCAGTGCAGCTTCGACAACTCGACTGCAAGAGGGAAAAATAAGCTTGATAAACCTGGCGATCCATGCTTGTTACCTGTAAAGTGAAAACTTTCGGCCTCCTCTTACAATGAAATCCTGATCACAAAACGAACATGAAATCATTTCCGAGTCAAAGAAACACGACAAAACATATCATACGAACGTCTGGATCCAGATAGCCTTGGCTTTCGACCCACGCAAGCGAGTTGCAATTTCCTTTGCAGCGAAGCTGTCAGCTATTGATACGACCACAAGACCTGATAGTATAATGGCCAAATATATAATAACTGCATTAACTGTCATTGGCATGTCTATCGCAATTGCATCGCCCTTTGAAAACATCGCGTCAAGTGCATTGGCTACCAACCTGAAAATCATGTCATCAAAACATCATTAAAAGGATGCAATATAAGATTTCATGCTCACATACATACAACATACAAGTGTGACATGAACGAAAATGGACAATTTGGTAAAAGAGGTAATGCAAGTCAGAGCGTACATTATTTGCTCTCTAATTTCCTTTAGAGTCATACTATTTACGCTGTAATCATCACGACCTTCATCCCTCCAAACAACAGCCAACTGTCGTCGTTTTTCCTCGGATATGGGGTGGGAAACAAACAACACTCGGCTATGTTCAAAACTAAACCCGAAGCCATGATCCGCCGTGTTTTGATTTGTCGGTTTTGTCTAGAGTACACCTTGGGGCTTCTCGGAATGATACCGAAAGCTCTTTTAGAACAATTGACCCGTAAGCCTAATAAACCATGTTAGAACAATTCATTTAAATCTTCAACTTCAAAAAAATAAAAAACAATAAAAAAGATAGAACTTCACATTTCCGAAGGTTAAAATAAATACTAACCTCGGGATGTTGGACGGAGAATTTATGGAAGAGGCTATAGCTTGTTATAGGATCCTTATATAAAGGCCCCAGAAGTGCTGAACCATGCTTCTCCATGAGACGTCCCAAGTTTGTATGTTTAGATTCATTTCTGAGAGTAAAATTTATGAGACAAAAATATATATATATATATATATTAATTTAAGGGCTCTTCACTTTCAATTTCATCATGGCTGGTTTGAAGATGCCGTGAACAGAATCACAGTCACGAAAAAAAAAAAAAAAAACCGCACACAAAACAACGAACGGAGAAATGTGTCTTTCTACTGTTGAGGCATCTGAAGAACATATTCTTGGTTCAAAATTTTTGCTTTAACTCATATCTCATATCTTATTCAACTTCCAGTTGGACACGTAGCATATTTCTTCATATTTTGACAGCTTTCGTTCTAAGATATGAGTTAGTTGCTAAAACCAATGTAGACACAGTAATTAAGGCCCTCATTGATCACAAATGTTTGAATTAATAGTGTTGAATATATTGAGGGAATGATGTTCACATTAGCTACCCAACTATTCCCTCTATATATATTAACCGAGTATTAACTCCGCACGGTTCAAAAGAAACCCAAAAAAATCGGATTGCATGACTCCCTCCTTTAGTCACAATACTAACAAATAAGTGAAGTTAAGTGAGCGCTACATATATATATATATACACACACACACACACACATATGGAGAGAGAGAGAGAGAAAGAGAGGGATGGGATGAAACAGAGAAGGAAACCAGTAGAGAGGAGTGCCTCTGGTGGAGACATCCCAATGAGAATAGACAGAGTAGTAGACCAGCTGGTGAACAGCATGTGGGTGCCATGGCTTGAGCACCTTCTGAGCTACCAGCTCACACCACGACTCTGTTGGCTCGAACCATATCCCTTTGTCTTTGGAATTGGCTGCTGCATCCTTAATGAACCTCTCCAACTAATTCGCCTCTTCAACGCTCAGCCCTGCCTTCACCAACTCCTCTACTCCCACCTCCCATATGCTCTTCCCCATCAATCTCTTCTCTAATCTCTCTCTCTCTCTCTCTCTCTAGATAAAAAATTATGATGTTAGACTTCTAAATTCTCAATTTAGGACAGACAGAGAGAGAGAGAGAGTGAGGTTTCTAAAGCGTTTGTGAGAGACACGTTGAGGAGTTGAGTGGAGCCCACGTGAGGGGCTGCCAAGCTCATAGAGCAAATTAATCAACTTTGGTCTACTTTTGTTATTAATACTGATTATTACAAATAATAGCAATTCGATCATCATCCAACGATAATTACCCACGTGCACCCACACACAGTTGATTGATTTTTTCCATAGCCGCCATTGCTCCGGTCATATTATTCTATTACACAGAGCTTTTCCTGCATTTTTGCTGCATTCATGTTCATCTTGATTTTTCTTTTTCCTTCTAAAAATTATTGACATTTTTTGAACCATAAAATTAAAATGGATGGGCACATAGTTTTTTCATAACATGAGTTTGGAAGATCTACAACCAAAATATTCTAATGATGTTCTTTTGGTGAATGTATATTGTTGTCTGACATATTCCCAATTTTTAATAGGTGAACTTGTAATATCGTATATATAATAGATGGAATTGGATTTTGGGTTGAATGTGAATTATTCTGATAGAGTATTACTTTGGTGACAAGAGTTAGAGACGGTCGAAAATACAAAACAAACTATAAATAAGTTGGCAAACCGAATCTAACAGGCCAAAAAATGAACATATTATTGAAAAAAGGAATTTATGATACACAAATAGATATATCTTATATCACGTCACTACAATCATAGCATGTCTTGACTTCGTGTTTTTAGTTTAATGTTTTACAACTTCAGTATGTATTGCATTTTACATATTTTTGACTATGAATTTCTTTTTTCTTTTTTAATAATTCTGCAACAAGCATTTTGAGAGTATGATGTAAACTCCTCTTTTTATTTATCATGAATCAACCAAGTTAAGGTAATTAAATAAACCTTGAGAAAGAAACAAGTTTCAAGATAGGGATTCTTGAGAATAATAATAATAATAGTAATAATAATAAAATTCTAAGATAGGGGCCATCTTCCTTGAAGAGTTCTAATAATATGAGTTCAATAGCATACTAAAGAATATTTTAGGAAAAAGTACACACGATTCATGTTAAGTTCATAAAAACCAAATAGCGACTCATTAATTTGTTATAATAATCACGAGGAGTTAATTATAGAGGATTACATATTAGAAAATCAAATAGAGAGAGAGAGAGAGAGAGAGAGAAACATATG
Organism: Ficus microcarpa; assembly: GCA_025413485.1. Taxonomy (NCBI): domain Eukaryota; kingdom Viridiplantae; phylum Streptophyta; class Magnoliopsida; order Rosales; family Moraceae; genus Ficus; species Ficus microcarpa. The sequence goes on from CM046384.1 coordinate 28,092,531, forward strand.
CAGAAACAAATGTTCATATTCTCCCCATCTATATCAATTCCTTCTATTATGATCCAAGATTAGAATCTCCTATCATAGCTCCATCTTCATGAAAATATTAGACGTATAAAATATTTTATTATCAATTACCTTCGTAAGAGTTTTGTTGATTTGATATTTATTTATTTTTAATTAGGATAGATATTCGAACTCTATATTTTTTTTAATAAAATCAAGTGTAAAATGACTACTAAGCTATGCTTATAATCACTCCTGTTAATTCAAAATTAGGATTTTTTTTATTTTTATTTTTTTTGTGTTTATTTGTGTGTGGGATATTTGTAATTTACATCCACGTTAAATTTTTTTTTTCTTCTCTGTCTATTTTTTAAGACTAAAATAAAAGGCATCCATTATTCAAGATGTGTTTTCCTCGGGACCCAAGCAATTCATTGACTAGTTTCCCGCTTCACATCCCACTTCCTCCGCAAAACCGCCCTAAACCACTCTCTTCTAGGTTAATTCCCCAAATTGTGCATTTACTCGTGTTAATCTTCAATCCTGAGCATAGACTAATAAAAACTTCAAAACAGAATCAACATTTCTAATGTTTTCAGTCTTCGCCTCGCCTCAAGAAGAAACAACGTATCATCACCAAACTGGAGGCGTGTCAAGTGTAACATCAATCTCCTCACTAGTCAACCAACTCAAAACCCACCTCCTCCACCACCTTTACCACTCATACCTTTGTCAATAAGCCTACCACACACATCCGCAACAACGACAATGAGGAAAGGTAATAAGAGGATCACCTAGTCTCAGACCTCTCGTAGCACCCAATCTCCCATTTGGTTTTCCAGATGACGACAGAAATAAAATGCCATTTTAGAAATTGACCTAAGATACACGAATAGAAAATTGATCCAGACCAAACTCTATTCACGCATGTGCTTCACTTGCAGTTTTGTAACTATAACAAAAATACTTGGTGACCAAATCAAAACCCAAGACATTGTTCTCAGAAAAGATAATGAATGCTGACGACACCGGTTGTAGAATTTGAGGACAAAAGGCATTTACAACAGAAACAAAAGTACTAAGCACAAATGAAACAATGATATCAACATACACACTACATAACCAACAAACAGTACCGATTAACTCCAAAGTCCAGTTGAATATCAAATATGTAAATCTCCAACCTCAAGTTCTGCAGCGGCAATACAAAGTTTTTAGCACCTAATTTCATATGAACCAGCTTTTGTGATATAGCGCACCCACTCAACCGTGTTGTATCCGCTCTTCTCCCATACCTGTGCCAAGCGATACGGTAAGTAAACACCAAATTCTTTAATCAGGCACTTCAGTAATATCAAAACTATGTCAATTACCTTGAGAAAACGGACACGGAGACCTGATGCTGTAAACATTGGAACCTGGATAGACAACATTTGAATGAATTAATCATCTTCCTTCAATAAGGAGACTCTGGGGATTAAAAGAGCAGGTTCAGGTTGCAACCGAAGTGAATAGCATTATCTAGACATCCATTCATTCCATGTAAAAGGACTCGCATATGATATATTTTACTAAATCCATCGGGCTATGCAACAATAACTAGAGACAGGTAGAGCAATGACCATTGTGTCATAAACAGACTTCTTTGACGTCTCTCAATCTCACACAAACAAAAATTTTAATTAAGGTGATGAGTCACTTCCCAGCATTTCTTTCAAGACAACCTTTTAATAATTATATTCTTCCCACAACCCCCACCCTTTCTGAGAAGAAATATCTCTTTCTTGAAAAAGGCTGGAAAGATAACAAGTAACAGAGAAATTGACGATGTCATGTATCCAATACCACAAACAGTAACCATGGAAATGCAATCAAAGTCCGGGAGCAGTTCTTCCATCAAAAACAAACAAAAAAAAAGAAAAAGTCTTATCCTTTCGTATATGACTATTGAAATTTATAAAAATCAGGCACCTGAAACTCCATCTGAATTGGAGGCCTTGTCCATGACTTCTTTTCTGCTATTGTGGAAATCAGCTCAACCTCTGCACTCATAGTTGGCTCGGTTTGTCCAGGAAATTTCCTTATCCTAGAAAATTACAAGAATGTAGATGAAGCAAGAGCTAATCATTGAAAGTAGTCGATGGAAAATGAGGAGAACACAAAATGAGAAAGTGGATGTTTAAGATCTCCATCTATTTGTTCTTTAACAAGAAACAAGAAATAGAACCTACAGGGGGTACACTAAAATACTCACTTCCAAACTAAGCAATCAATAGCAGCATTATATTTTGCTCGACCAGATGAAACTTGAAAACTTGTTTTAGCCGTTTGTTTTGGCACGGGGATTTTAATGACAACCCCAAGCGCAAACATTTTTGCACCGAAGACGCTCTTCACCTGAGGATTGGTATATTTAAGTCAATAGAAGAAAAACAGTATTAGAACATGAAAACCTATTACTTACAAGTTATAAGTTCCTGTACCTTCACATTTACTTCCATCCGTGTTCTACCGAGCTCCTTAATAGTAGGCAACACACGGAATGGAAGATTCACACCCTCAGTGATACGGTACCTGTTGAAAACATAAAATCACAAGAAGCATTAGACCTATTGGCAAACATAAAAATTAGAATCACTCTTAGCAAGGGCTTCTATGTGGCATATCACTGAGAACATAACAAAGTACAATTGACTCATAGTAAAACACTCATAAGGGTGAGGAGCAGAATTAGATGATATATAAGCAGTGTAAATAAGAAGTTTCATGAGGTTCCATGGCAAATGACACAATAATGGGCTTAAGAGAAAGAAGCATAAGATATCAGCATCACCATGAGAACTTTGAGTTACAAGATTTTAAGTTGGAAAGAGAAGAAAAGAACGCAACATAGACAAGGTCTCAACAAATGAAAAAGTGATGATTTCATCTAGATAATTGGGGCGTGTTAGAAGTACTGATGAATAAATGAATAATTAATACTTTAAAAAGGATAACAAAAGATCCATGAAGTAACCAAATTTTGCACACCCTAGAAGCAAGTCAAATGTTCTGCATTTCAATTATTTTTCTTCCTCCCTACTGACACCCACAGAGGCAGGACTTGGAAAGCAATCCGTTTTGGCGTTTATTTTTCAGATTTAAAATTCCATTCCAGATTCTGCAATGCTAAAAAGATAAAGCTATATTTATGCAAAATTGGCACATAAGCACTCTCTTTATGAGGCCATCCCATTGTTGGACTTAAACATTTAATTATCTATTACATCCATTTTAACACTAGAAGTTGATTAGAGTTAATGTGGGATGTAAAATTAAAATAAATAATAATAAAAAAAAGGAGTCAAGGAAGTTTGAAAAATTTTATGTTTTCACCAAAAACAATTATGCATTAAAATGTTGTTTGCACACCTTAACTCAACCAATAAATTGTGATACACAAAATTAAACAGACAAAAAGAGGTAGTTTAATGAGCCTACTTCATCAATTCAAATTCACCATCAGGTGGCACAAAACTGACGGTCTTCTCTGAGTTAAACCTCGTCAAGTTTACACATTGATGGAAGGTAACATCGTCAAGCTCAATAGTTTTACCACTGGAAAAAAAATAAATAAAAAATAAATGTCAGTGAAGAAATAATGAAATGAAATGATATAGAAGGATAGAATCAGAGAAATTATTCAGTAGGACAAGCCTACCGTATCATTATATTGATGCGCTAAAGCGTTGATCTATCAAGCACAATTTGAATGACATAAATGAACTTTTGTTCAGAATTTCAATGATTACAAGCAACTAGGAAACCCTAACAGAGAGTATTCAAGAGACCATCTAACTCCCCCAATCTAGGATTCCCAAGCCCAACGAATCCAAACAATACAACTCCTAATTAGTTCCTAATCTTGTTAATAAGAAAAACCATTTCATTAATGTAAAAATCACTTATAAGGACAGGAGGATAAGGTACCCACCTGCAAGTAAAATAACTAACAAGGAAACAAAACAGTCTAACTAAAAACAGGTCTTAAAAACATCAGACCGTCTATCTTCCTCTCACATCCATCCAGTTTAGCATAATCAGTTGGAAAGGGATATCCTTGAATGCCTTATCTGTTGAAGCCCATAAGGAGGCCATAAATTTAGCCTTTTCAAAAATGTCTATCGTTTCCATCTCCTTATCCTCAAACATTCTGGAGTTCCTCTCCATCCAGATATTTCAAAGTAATCAAAGAAGCATACTTTTCCACAGCTTTTGCCATTTTATTTGATCCAAATCCCACCACATCCTCCACCATCAGCATTTTGCATTGCGGAGGGAAGGCCCAAAAAAAACCTATTTCAGGTAAAAATTTCTTCCATATTCTCTAGCCACTTTATGAAGAAGCAACAAACGATCCAGCGATTCTCCATATTCTCAACACTACACACCAGGAAGGAGAGAGAGGCAAATGGGGACTCGTTATCCTAATCTTTTATTTATAGTACTGATATATGTCTAACAATTCTAATTAACCATTAACAATAATTACTAACAGTTATATTACTAATTCTCTCAACTAACCATAATAGAAGCCTATAATTACCCCCTACCAAAAAGGATCACCTTACCCTTAAGGTGTAAATCAAGAAATTGCAACAGAAGGACTCCACTCCCTTTCATTTTTGCATTTTAATATCACTCCATCACACAAATGGCCACCTCCCCTCCTCCCATTGAAACCAATCAAGCGCCTCTCATTCCATGAACTCCCTTGCAAACATCACTTGTTCATGCTCCGAAAACCAATTTTTCAAGAAATGCCCTTAACTTCTTACGATCCAAGCATCCGGGTTCTCCCAAAAAAAAAATAAATAAATAAGGCATTCCTAGGCATCCAGGTTTATTTGAGAGACAATCCGGTTACTCTGTTCTGTTCTGATGACTGATAGGTGTATTTTTTTCTGTTAGCTAGTTGTATGGGGTACAAAAGATGGAATAACGGGGAAATGAAGGTATGAGAGGATTGTAGAGGGAAATCAACTCATTTATGGGTTTGGATAGAAGGAAGAATCTTGTATTTCGACCCATTTGTTCCTATAATTGTTCTATTCACCTAGGTTTTCACTAATTAATTAAGAAATTATCTGATTTTCTTGAGAAATTTGGGTTCCAACACAAGGATGCCTCCAAGCATAAGAACAATTGCTTATTACATCAAGTAAAATCTTATGCCATCTCAGGTGATAACACTCTATAATTACGAGGAGTTCATAGTCTGACTTTACAACCAAAAAGTTATCAGTCAAGACCATATTAGAAAGAAAAACAAAATGATAACTAAATAACAACCTATGAAAGTGTGTGATGATAAAAAGCACGTAGAAGAATAGACAAACTTTTAATGTATAAGACTTGTATGCATAAATAGTTACCTTTTGGCAGGACGCGATTTAAGTTGCGACTCTTTCTCAAGGCCAATCTTGTCATTTAAACCCAACTTCAAATCAGGCATTCCAGAGAGAAAGCACTTCATAAGGATCTTCCCAGTTACATCACAACGCAGAACACTACCTATAATACCAAATTGCTAATAAAATCAAAAAATAGACATTCTCAATACTAGACAATTTCAAAATTTGTTACCCACCTTTCGAAGACATAAGAAGGTTAACACTTTCCACAATATCCAAAAAGACCTGTAAAAGATTTGCGTCAAATTCTAGACAAATGTCTGCAGAAAAGAAAAGAAGAAGAAGAAGAAGAAGAAGATAGATCAGAAAATTCAAAATCACCTCATTCTTCTTATAAACAAGACCCTCTCTCCTCCAACCAACTGCGCCCGTAACTTGCAGGGTTGCATTAGGGACTGCCTTATCTATGGGCTATTTTTTAATATTTTATAAGAAATGACAAATAAAATGATCAGAGTATAGATACAAAATATACTAAGCAGTCACACACCATATTTCACAAGAATCTCCCCTAGAAGGCAGCCCAAATACAAAACGACGAAAAAAACACATAAATAGCAATATGGATAAATGTCTACGTTCTGACCTTAGAGGAGAATGGAGATCGAACCCCTTCCTGAGTAATATACAGCTTCAAAATCTCTGGAGAAAGATTTTGTGGATAACCAAAATCCATAATTTCTGCAATAGACGGTACATTTCAACCCAACTGCATGATTGTAGTTTTATACAATACAAAAATGTATACATGAAAATGCTAAACATGTTTCTTCTTATAGAAAAAAGTACACTGTTTAATTCCCTTTGTCGACTTAATGCTATTTTATTTGTCGATTAACCATGCAACAAATTTTTTGCTAAAGAACCATGCCGCTAGTTAACCTATTGTTTTACATTTGTAGCGACTAAGCATGGGTGGACAATCCAAAAGATTAGAACACATGCAAACATAATAAGGCAACAAAAATACTGATGTTTATTATATTCCAATCCAAGAAAAGTTATCATGCCACGCGATGCAAAGTACCCCACAAAGGAGTAATTTGTCCACGTAGAGCATAACACAAATGTTTGTTACATTCCAATCCAAAAAAAGTACAAAAATAGTACAAATATATAGATAAGAATAAGGGTGGATGATCATAGAGAGTAAAAAAATCTCTAAGTTTGCAATGCGGTGCTCCAAAGATAAGCTCTCTTCTTTAAGAACATCATCTTCTGTAAATAACTCTTTCTCGTTGTGCTTGTAAATAACTCAAAGTTTCTTTGGATTTTAGTCTTTCACCCATCTTATATTGAAGAGACATTTTAAAATTCGAAACAATAATCAACAGAATTAAAACATATTCATGCTTGGAAAGACTTAGGGTTCAATTTGTTTCAATCTACATACCATCTAATAGCTCGTAAATAAGAACAAAATTATTGCGGATTGCATCTTCATCAAAAGCCCCACCGAAATAAGACTTGAACAATGCAACAGCCTATCGTAAGAGAAGAAAAAGTGTAAAATCGGTCATCGGCGGGAAATAAATAATAATTTGTTTCCACGAATGAAGCATGAAAGAAAGAATTTTTCCGAACCTCAACAACAAACTTGAACGCACAAGCGACATTGGCATTGCTGCTGACAACAATGACGATGTAGACATTGCTTACTCTCATGTAGAAGAAAGAGCATCCGCCGATTTGCCGAACAGGACAAGTCCCAAGTTCTTTCGTTTGCATTATATGTGTCCGAAATGCATCCACCATATTTCCCCTGCAAAAAGTTTTACAACAACATCAATTTACCCACATGATGATCGAAAAATCGAAATCCAAGCCATATGCAGAATTGCTTGAAGTCCCTCATTCTTCACATTCTAACACTAATTCATAAAAATGGATTCTGAAAAACAAGCAAACCATTTTGGTAATGTCTTTTGGCCTTGATTCAATTACCATACTGTTAATCTTTCATGAGAGGATATAAGAAATCAGAATGTATTAGCCCTATTAACATGAAAATCTAACAGACAAACAAACAACTACCAATTAGATATATGTATATGTATATGAATCGCGAGGAGAGAGGATTGGTTACCCGACATCGTCGCGATAGAGACGATTGATGAGAACATCGCCTCGGAGGTTGAGGAAGTAGACGGCGGAAGCAGCCACCGGCATCACGGATCCAGTGGAAAAAAAGAAGATCAGACGGCGGAGGAGTTTTCACTCGACTTTCACGAACCAGATCTAAGAGATTCTGGATGCCTTTTTCAAAGATACATATACAAATATATATATATATATATATATATCAATCGCCTCTTCGACCTTGATGATTTTACAATTTTGTCTTTACAGTGGACGGATACGATGAAAAACGAAACCCAGTTGAAGAAGAAACAAATAATAAGAAAAAAGAAAAGGAAGTTGCAGCTTCTTCTCTTCTTCTTCTTCTTCTATCGAATCAAATCAAATCAAAATTCCTGAATTGCAGTCAGCGGAAAGGGGCCAATTATGTCACGTGCGGCTCCCTCCCGAGCACGTGATTAGCCTAACATATGTTAACCAAAATAAATAGAATTAATTTCAAAAATAACACCTGCAGGAAAAATATTTTTCAAACTAATATTATTTTTGTTTTCTTTCATTACTAGCATTGTTACGTCATTTTTTCTTCCGATTTGTGAGACCCATAAGCTGTTAAGGTCTGCCAAATTCCGGGATTACCCCCGCTTCCCACCTGCCCAAATCTCCCTCTAATGCCCTAATTTGATTTCAAATCATTTTCAGTATTTTAGAGAGAGAAAGAGATCAAACGAGAAAGAGAAACCTAAACCCATAAAAATCGTTGGAAACCATTCCAAAACCACTTGGAAAGCATCCAAAACCTTCAAAAACCACCACTAACGTCCTCTATAAAGCTTTTCGAACTCTATAATGGGTGAAGAATCATCTAAAACCACCCAAACCTAGTCGAAAATTGTTCAAACCCATGAAGTTGGCAGAGAAAAATATTACTCCCGAAAAATAAGTCTTTCCGAATAATGGTTTTGGCAGAGAAAAGGCCACAGGTGGAGAAAAATCCTAAAAAACAGGCACCAGAGAAAAAAAGAAGGGCACCCGAGGAACGGTTAAAGAGAAAGTAGGGGGAAATCAAAGTTAAGGAATCTAAGAAGGCGAAAGAAACCTTAAAAGAGAATGAGAACTCAGATGCTGAAGAGGTAAAATGTTGCATTTTCAATTAATTATTTAAAAAGTTTGCATTTTTAATATGCATTTGGTAAAAATGTGTATTTTAAGGACGTTTGCATTTTGATTGATTATGTAAAAAAAAAATTTTGCATTTTAATATGTGTCTTTTATGCGATTTTACATTTGTAATTGATTTGTTAAAAAACTTTTGCAAAAAAAAACATAAAGTTTGTATTTTTATTTAATTTTTTGATATAAACTAAAAGTTCGTTGGTTTGGTATGTAGCTATTAAGAGGAAAATTAAGTGTATTGGTTTATTTAAATTTTCGGTTGCCGAAAGTGTTTGGGTTTGTGTTGATGTTTGGTTAATTGTTGGAGATATTGAAAAATGCAGTTGTATAGTTGTTATTTGAGATCATGTTGTAATTTTACCCATAGGTCATTTTTATGATGATTTGCTGATTATCAATTTAATTATTTGGAGTTCTGTTATTCCCAGCTGATCATTTTTATGATTACTTGTTAGTCATAAATATATCTTCTCATAAGCCTTCTCAATCTCATTGTCACTTAGCTCTTTATCACCACTACTGTATTCAGAATCGGAATATTTCATACCATCAGTTTAGACAGATCTGTCATTCAGTGTGCTAGGAGGTGTTAGAACACTGCTTGATGTGTGAGAGGATGTTGCAACAAGTGTTGACACAACTGTACTCGAGCAATCCATGGGGTTGATTCCTATGCAAACAATGAGAGCCACCTGATTAATTACTTGATCTTCAGCCACCTCCTAACTACCTTCAGACTCTTCATCACTCCAGGTTGTTTTTAATGACTTGCCCTTTCTTTTAAGTGTGTTAGCACACTCCGATTGAATATAGCCGAAGCCTTCACACTCATGACATTGGATTCCTTTACCCTTCTTCTTAGGATTAAAGGTGTTTGCAGCAACTTTTCCCTTTTGAGACTTATTAGACTAGCTGGAACTTGAAGCCTTCTTTGTCTTATTCAACTTCTTCAATATTTTGCTTACGTTCTTAGTAATCATAGCAAGTGATTCGGTCAAGTCTTCACCATCTTCAATGTCTTCTTGCTTGGTAGATTTTTGCTTGGTAGATTTTTGGACTCTTGCTTGAAGAGCGATGCCTTTTCTTCTTTTTTGTACTTCATGTCCATCTCAAAAGTTTGTAGTCAACCCATTAATTCATCTAATCTCATTGTGGTCACGTTTTGGGCTTCTTCTATGGCAGTGACCTTGTAGGCAAACCTTTCAAGAAGAGATCTAAGGACTTTGGTAACAAGCTTAGTCTCAAAATATTTATCTCCAAGTGCAAACGCCTCATTTGCTATATCACAATTTTGGGCATTGTACTTGGCAATAATTTAACTCTCCATCATCCGTAGATTGTAAAACCAAATGGCCAATAATTGGAGCTTTGACATCTTCACTGCAGACGTTCGTTCATAAGTAGTCTCCAAGATCTTCCAAGCATCCTTAGCACTTTCGCAAGTGGATATGAGTTTGAATTGGTTAACATCAGCCACATTGAAAATAGCGCTCAACACCTTAGCGTTGTAATTAGCAAGATGATCCTCAACAGCAGACCAAGTTTCTTTAGATTTGAGAATAATATTCCCATCATCATCAGTTTTGGCGGGATATGCCTAACCGGTTAGGATAGATTGCCAAGCTTTTTCATCAAGAGCTTTAATGAATGCCTTCATCCAAGCCTTCTAACTGGGGTAATTTGTTCCGTCCAGTAGTGGTGGGCATGAAATCGAGCCTCCTTCACGTAGGAAATCCATACCTGCAAAATGAATTAGTCCCCAAGATCTAATCTGAAACAAAAATGTCATTAACTTTGCTCTGATACCAATTGTTATATTCATTTTTATCAATTTACTGAATTTGATTAAATTACAATTTTAATTAAATTATCGATAGTAAGTAAATAAAAGAGACCAGACAATTTTACGAAGTTTAGTCACACCTACTCTTTGGGACCACGCCCAACTATCGAATAATTCACTAATATCAAATGATTATAAGTACTCTCGAACTTATACAACCCAAATACTCCATTTTCCTATTGTCGTCGGTCGTCTTGAACCTATTAGTCGGATCTTTTCGGTAAGCACCACTCGTCTTGTCGTTAAACTCCCTTTAAATAAAAATGTCTTCTCCGTCCCAAAGACTCCAAATTATTTTCCCGAAGAATGATAGAACACCAAAACTTCAAAGTCTCAAGATCCACGTGAATAACTATGTGCTCTACACTTTGCAAACTATTTTTGAGACTTTATATAAGTAGCAGCATCAAAACTCTAAGCAGATCTCAGATCTATACTTTAAATTTTGGATTTTATTCAAATTTTGGGGTTGTTACAGATAATGTTAAAGCATAACATTATCTATAACAACCTCAAAATTCAAAATTCAAATCTATTTATTTTAGGAAACATATTTTACCATCATTATCCGAGTATTTTCTCAATATATAGCACATCAATCTCCAAAATCATCTACACAATAATCTCCCTTTCATAGGCATTTAAAGAATAAACCTTGGATTTTTGAAATCCTAATTTAAATAGGATTAGGAGATCCCCTTTAAACTAGAATTTCCTTTTTAAAACAAATCCACAAGATTTCCTTTTTATAATTCTGTAGCATTATCTATTCTTTAATTATCTCTCTAGATCGCAATCAAATTAAATTTGCCACATCATTCCCAATTCGAGTCAAATTCCCAAAAGTATTTAGTCACGATCTACTTCAACCTGTAACACAGTTATTGCGACATTTTTCAACACAACCTACACTTAAATTCCTAAACAATTTTTGGTTTTTCCAAAATTACCATAAATGCCAATATTAATAACATATCAGTGTAGAAAATCAAGAACCAATTTGGGAATAAAAGAAAGTTAGGGTTTCTTATTCCAATCAATAAATGAAAATAATACATCAAGAGAGGTTTATATATGCTAACTTGAGAAATAAATTAAAAAGATTAATCTACCCTTAATTGCTGAGAAGAATGAAACTTAATAGTAATATGAAACAAGTAATAAATAAATATAAAATTATATAATGAAACACCCCCCTTAAACTCACGATATTGCTGCAAGTAACATTGAGAGTTTGCTAAATAAGAAATGGAAACATGAACTGGAAAATGCCTTACTAAATATGTCAGCAATCTATATGGAAGAAGAGATGAAAGGCAATGCGATGGTGCCAAGTTGATAATGGTCCCAAGTTGATAATGATGTCAAGTGACATAATAATAAATGTCAATATGTTTAGTCCACTCATGGAACACAGAATGGCAGGCAATCTGATTAGCGCTCTGACTATCATAATATAAGTAGGGGTGGCAATACGGGTCGCGACACGACGACACGAATCGAAAACGACACGAATTTTGCAAATCGAAAACGACACGAATAGTGGACGGGTCAAATTCGGGTCACCCGAAATTGATACAGAAAAGAACACGTCTTGCTCAGGTTGGACTCGTGTGATCCGAACACGACACGAATTGCCACCTCTGGTGGTAATACGGGTCGCGACACGACGACATGAATCGAAAATGACACGAATAGTGGACGGGTCAAATTCGGGTACCCAAAATTGACACGGAAAAGAACGGGTCGTGTTCGGGTTGGACCCGTGTACCTGAACACGACACGAATTGCCACCCCTAAATATAAGGGAGTAGGTCGATGAAGAAAACATCCATATCTATAAGCAACCAATGTAACCAAACTATCTTATAAGTAATAGACGCCATGGCACGATATTCTGCATTGGTGAAGGATAGAGAAATAACATCTTACTTTTTACTCTTCCAAGAAATAAAAGAGTCACCCAAAAAGATACAGAAACCAGTAGTGGACTTGTTATCTGTCGGAATACTAGCTTAATCAGTATTAGAGTAAGCACGTAGCACTATAGAAGTAAAAAAAACTCTGAAACCAAGTGCCCTAAAGATACCCCAAAATGCAAAGAACTGTAGCCCAATTAACTATATTATGTGTAGTGACAAACTGGCTAACTAGATGAATTGAATGTGCAATATCTAGTCGAATGGTAGTGAGATAAACCAAGCTGGTAATAATAGTGCAGTATAAACTAGGATCCAGTAAAAGAGGACCATCAAAAGGAGAGTATCGAGCATTAGTCTCAAGAGGTGTATTAACAATCTTATTATAGTAAGATGTGCACGCTCAAATATATCAGCTATTGTAACACCCACCTAATACAACTTTACATCACCCAAATTGACATATTAGGTAGTGTTATTCTCTTAACTTCTACTTATGTTATTCTCAGGTAGTTAAATAGATAAAGTATGAAAATGAGGGCAAATTTGAACTTTTGGGTACTACCTTATAGATATTAACATAACTATATCACACTTAACCCATATGGCTAGCCAACTATATACAATATGACACACAACTTAAAATCAGCATAGCCAAGTAAAAAAAAAAGACAAAAAAAAAAAAAAAAAACATAGCCATGAGGTAGTCAAAACTCAAAATAATAGGTCAGCTAATCCATATACACAAGTCCACGAACATTAGGAGTACACTAGCCAACCATCTGGTTCTCAATTAGAGTTAAGAAGTGCCCCCATCTGCATCACCATAAACGAATGAGCTAAAACCCAGTAAATAGAATCAATGCATAACATAAACAATATAAATATGCATGAGCTCATGATCGTACTTCTTCGATTAACTTATTTCATTGCACTTCTTACACTCTTTCTTATCTTTTACATGCATTAAGGTTTTTTAAAGGGGGTGGTATCCTAGATATCTTAGCCATCTGACCTTGTGGCCACAGAACAAGTATGATAATAAATATCATCATGTGGGGTAAAGTTATTTTAAACATTCTTTCTTTCTTGTGATCATCAAGGAAGCTTCCCATACTATAGGTTTCCATCGATACAAGAGGTCCATCGACCTCGTGACCACAAATCTAATGTGGCAAGGTGCCGTCGTGTGAGGCATATCACATTTTAAACACTCTTCTTCCTCATGGTCATTGAGAAAGCTTCTCACACTGCAAGTCTCCATCGAGACATAAAGGTAAAAAAGTCTTCGTCGAGACACATTTCATGAATTCTTAACAATAAACCCGTCACAAGTCACCAATAGATCTTTAAACTATTCTCAAAGTCATTTATTACACAAAATGCCTTTGATACACATCTTTTCATCATGTAGTGCATGAATGCTTATGCCATCATGATGTGTAAATCGTTTGCCCAAATATTACTTTAAATACATAATACATATGCACGACTTTTACGGTGACACATGTGCAATTCTACTTGCCTCGTGATTTGGTATTGTATTAAAGATTCTCAGACTTCCTCTTAAGGGATCCGGTATTCAACACGTCTGAAATATGGAGCAGTTTAATCACATTATTATCATTTCAATAATTATTAACAATAAAAGTACCAAAGAGCTCATTTCCCTACAATGGACTTTAAACTTGTAGCCTAGTTTTTTTTAAAAAAAATTGCCATAGTTTTCCCAGTATTTAAGCCTCCCCAAAGCTTAAATATGTCATACAATACCTGAAAACAATATAATTTCTCCAAAATAATCCATAAATTATGAGACTACTATAAACCACAAATCTTCCATTTTCAATGCTTGGTATCAGCCTTATTATCAGGGCCATATTTCTCAATCCAAAAGGAATTAATCAAAACTATTTCAGAGTTATTTAGCCAACATATAGAGGGAATAACCCTCAAAGTTTTAACTCTAACAAACAAAGCTCTTCAGCATATAGAAATAAATCAAAATTTGAACTGTAGTGAAAACTGACCTGAAATTGGACAAGTTCTAAAAACGTGGGTAAAACCCTAACCTCTGAATTTAATTTGCTCTCACCGTTTTACAGGCTTTAACCTAACATATGCGACGATATATCATTCAAAAATTATAGCTTAATTCCATAATAAACCTTATGAACCAATGTCCAAGAATACAGAAACCGAAACTGCCCTTACCTTGGTACAAACTAGGCTTTTCTTGAAATTCTCCACTAAAAATTGATCAAACCACTCAAGATAGCTCTTAATTTCTCAAAGACCTAACTTAATATGATGTTTAAAAGTAGAGGAAGTTAGGCTTGAAGAATTTTTGCAGAAAATGAACCACCTAGTTGCTGTTAGACTATAAAGTGCCAAGCACACGCCTAAATTCCTTCACCATGGAGTAATTTCACCTAAGCTGGACTAGTGTCCTACTTTTTCAGCTTATTCACCTCCTTAATGGGCTGTTGCATGCTCACGCCAATTCTCAAATACAAACTAGGGGTCCGTCTAGTAAAACGGTTTGAGTTGGATGACTTTTTAAAAACTAGTTATAATTTTTGTTGACTTTTCAGAAAAAGACAAAAACTGATATGAAAAATGTGAGTTTAAGATGTAATACCAAACGGACTATAGGTCTTAACCAACTAACTTGCTTACCGAATGTGGTGTATACACTCACACCGAAGATTCTGTACACCTAAAACCAAATCTTTGAATCATTTACCATATTTGAGCTCCGTAACTTATTTAATCCATTAAATTTCATAAAAATCACAATCATAAACTCCTTTTCTTTTTGTCCACTTACCGGATCCACCTTCTAAAAACCTTGAATTTATCAATGCATTAAATGTGACTCAACACTTATGTACTTTTAAGATATAATGCATATTATGAGCATGACAAATGCATTCCAATAATCACTCAAACATATTATTTATATGCATAATATCTTGAAAGGATGCAATGCACTGGCCAACAAGTATATGAGAAATCTGGACATCACAGCTATATATTTTGATTGGGGGAGAAGATAACCTTTCAGAGAAGATGCGGCCATAATGCCCAGAAAATAACGTAGTGAGCCCAGATCTTTCATAGTAAAACAATAAGTTAACTTAATCTTCAGTGCGATAATCCTGTCAACATGATCACTAGTAATAATCATATCATCAATATATAAAGACAGTAAAATACAACCCGCACTAGTACATCTAACAAATAAAGTTGAATCATGATGACTAGAGCGAAAGCCAAGCGAAGTAATTACCTTAAAGAACTTCTCAAATCAAGCCCGGGGTGTCTGTTTGAGACTATAAAAGGCTTTTCTGAGCCAGCAGACTTCATCAAGTTAATGAGAAACACTAGAGGAGGTACCATGTGAACTTCTTCATGAAGATCACCACTTAGAAAAGGCATTTTTATCATCTATCTGAGATATGTGTCATTGACGAATAAAGGCAACTACAATGAGATTAGGAACAGTAGTCATTTTTGCAATTAGTGTGAAAGTCTCCTCATAATTCATACCATACTCATAAAAGTAACCTTTAGCAATAAGTCGAGCTTTGTGTCTTTCAATAGAACCATTAGACTTAGTTTTGATTTTATAGACCCGACGAGAATCATTTGCTTATTTACTTAGTGGTAAAGGTGCCAAGTCCCATGTATATGTCTGATGCAAAGCAGTAAATTCCTCAGCCATAGCATCTTACCAAAGTAGATCACAACTCTATGTAGGACAATGACTCAGAAAGATCATGAATAGAAGCTAAAAAAAAAAAAAAAAAGTGAAAGAGCTAGAATAACAAGAGTAAGCAATACCTAGTAGCTTAGTAGACTTACGAGAATGTGTAGAGTGACAAAGAAGAGGAAGAGGAGCTGCAGTCTCAAGAGGTGATTAGGTAGCTATGGGAGGAGAGGGAGGAGATGGAGTAATGGTAGTGTCAAGAGCCAGAGTGCTAGAATCTACTGAGCTATTAGTGGGAACTCTATAAGAAACATTATCTAAAACTAGAGAAGGTGCTTGTGAAACAGTTTATGGAACTGTGTTAGTGTCAAGAGTGAAAGGATCAATATGTATGAGATTAGACTTAGTCGCATTATGAGAACTAGCAGGAATATAAAAGAATGAGATATGTTCAAGAAACACAACATGATGAAAGATATATAATTTTTGACTAATTAGATCAAAAACATGATATCCTTTTTGACTTGCACGATGACCCCAAAAGATGCACATAAGAGACCACGATGACAATTTACTACACTCGACATAAGGACGAAGGACAAAACAGGTGGAACCAAAAACATGTAAGGAAGAATAATCAAGAGCATATCCGTACAACTTTTCAAATGGTGACAGAGCTGAATTGTGGGAGGTTGAAATCCTATTAATTAAACAAGCAGCAGTAAGAATTGCTTTTCCCCAAAATTCACTAAGAACACTAGTAGACAACAAAAGAGAACAAGCAGTTTCAATAAGATGCCTATGTTTCCTTTCGACAATACCATTTTGTTTCGAAGTATCTGTACAAGAAGTTTGGTGAACTATTCCATCGGAAGCAAGTAAATTAGAAAAATCATTGACGTATATTCTCCTCCTAAATCACAATGAAAACACTTTATAACAACCAAATGTTGAGTTTTTACAAGAGCTCGGAAAGTATTGAAAATAGAAAGAAAATCAGAATGACGTTTCATAAGATAAACCCAATAATATTAAATGCAGTCATCAATAAACGAAACATAATATCGCGACCCCCTCTTTCTGAGCATAGGAGAAGGTGTTGGTTTCAAAAACAGTTTTTAAAAATTTAGCGTAAGCATGATATGGATCAAATCGCACATATGAAAATTTTTCTCAAAAATTTTCCAACGATAATACTTATATTAATTTAATAAAATAAATTAAGAAGAAAGTTTAGAGATTGATCATTGTTCGATGAGGTCGAAATTCTTGATCTCCTTCAAGAGCCCTTTTAAGTACTCCAAATCCTTCGGAAACACCAATTTTCTTGAGAACTCCAAATCCTTCGAAACACCAACGATTCTTTCTCAGCGTTCTCCAGATCACGATGAACAGGAAACGAGTGGGCGTTTCTGAATTTGGGTTTGATCACACACTTGAATTTTGATTCACTTTGTGTTCTCAACTCATGAGACAAAGTGAAGAAGAAGAGGAGAAGAAACTCTCTGAAGAAAAAGTTACGTAGTTCTTTTTTCTCTATCAAAAAGGAATTAAATATATCTTCATTTTTTTAGATACATCGAATGTACCCCCTTTTTAGTATTGCAGAGAAATAGCTGACAATCCTTTCTTTTATTTTTTAAATTAATTAATTAATTAATTAATTCAATTTTTTTTTCTTTTGTGGAACAGCTTGCACGCCCACTATCTTCCTATAGTGGGCGTGTATTATGGATATGGGAGAGAGAAAATCTCTCTCCCATCATGTAATTATAGTGGGCATGTATTATGGATATGGGAGAGAGAAAATCTCTCTCCCATCATGTAATCAGTCATCTTTTTTTTTTTTTTAATTTTGAACTATTCAAAATAAAATAATCGATATTTTCTCTTTCACATATATCAAAATCCAAAATTTAAGATTCAAAATTCCACATACACTCTGTGGATATTATGTGAACCACCCTGTGGTGCACAACTACGATGTGGTCCTTACCACATTGTATAATCTTTAAATTTAAAACTATTTTAAATTTATTTTAAATAATCATATTATTTAAAATACAAATTAATCTAATTAATTTATTGTGTGAATATTAATATAGAATTCTCAATTCTAAATTAATAAATTAACCCAACATAAAATAATGTTCACATGATTTAATGGAGCCGTTGAGAGGAACTATGGACTTTATAATTTTAAGCTCCAATAATTTTAACAATTAATTAACACCATAATTAAAATATCAAAATTATTAATTCCAAATTATTCCACTAAAAATTTGGAATTGCACACTTAAAATTATAAAACTAATTATATTCAAAGAATTTGAATTGCTCATTGATATAGTCACTACATATAAATCAGTCCTCCATAAACGGTTGATAATTAAAGCTAGGTATTTTCCGTTAACCTCTTTAATTATGTCTTTCTCCTTAAGTACCATTGATTCTCTAATGAATAATATATTTATGATCTAATCATAAATTAAGCGCTCTTATTATTCAAGTCCCGAATCAACACTTAAGGAACCGTCCATCTAACTTCTTTACCAAGTAATGGATTTCATCTTGTATATTAATATTCCCGGCTACTTATTATATTATATTTCCAATATACCAAGAATTTAATACTATTCATTTGTGTCATTACTCGATATGTCAAAAAATATAATACAATAAATAGGAGTCTATTAATTACTCAGAATTAAGATCGATTCATATATGACCATCATTGATTAATTTTGAATGCTCTATATGACAACAGAAATTATTAGAGATTCATAATTAATCGTGTTTCGTTCTTATATAATCAAATTATATAAAGCGCTTTCATTCCAATAATCTCATTATTAACAATCTGGATAAGATCATTTCATTCAGAATGTAATAAACCACGCTAGTAATTTTAAATTAAAGATCCTAACTTTAATTTTTAATTACGGACAGATTTAGATTATTTTACTTTAAATATTATCCTCCTGTATATAACACTTATATACAATATTTAAAGTTACATTTAAATAATTTAGGGTTTTCGATATTTATAAAGCATCTAAACATGCATGCAAAAATAATATTGAAAAAAAATCCTCAAAATCAGCAAAATAATACATCTCATTTGTTTATGGGCACATATCCCAACAATCTCCCACTTGCCCTAAAGCAAATGTGACATGTCTTTAAGTCCCATCCCTTTAAGATATTGTTCAAAATTCTGAGCTGATAATGTCTTCGTAAACGGATCAGCTATATTATTCGCAGATGTGATCTTCTCAACTGAAACGTCTCCTCTACTGACAATCTCTCTCACCAAGTGAAATTTCCTCTCTATATGCTTTCCTTTGCGGTGATATCTAGGTTCTTTGGCATTGGCTATGCTCCACCGTTATCACAATAGATTTTAATTGGCTCATGCATATCTGGAACAACTTCTAGATCTCTCAAGAATTTGCGAAGCCAGACTGCCTCTTTAGCTGCTTCACAAGCTGCTACATATTCAGCCTCCATGGCTGAATCAGCAATACAAGTTTGCTTGATACTCCTCCATATATTGGCTCCACTTCCCAAAGTGAACACCGCCCCAGACGTAGACTTCCGAAAGTCTTTATCTGATTGGAAATCAGAATCTGTATATCCAATAGGAATCAAATCCCTACTAGAATATACGAGCATATAGTTTCTTGTCCTTCTCAAATATTTGAGAATATGCTTGACTGCTACCCAGTGATCTAATCCTGGGTTTGAGTGGTATCGACTAACCACTCCCACTACAAAGCATATGTCAGGTCTTGTACACAACATTGCATACATTAGACTACCAACTGCCGATGCATATGGAATTCGTCTCGTATTCTCCTCTTCTTGCGGTGTTTTAGGACACTGCTCCTTAGAAAGATGAACTCCATGTCGATAAGCCAAGTTCCCTTTCTTGGAGTTCTGCATCGCAAATCTGATAAGCATCTTATCAATGTACGAAGCTGGAGACAATGCCAGAAGCCTATTCTTGCGATCCTGTATAATCTGGATACCAAGAATGTAGCTTGCTTATCCTAAATCTTTCATTTGGAATTGGCTGGCTAGCCAGTTCTTTACCTTTGATAGAGATTCTACATCATTTCTAATGAGTAGAATGTCATCTATAGAAAGAACTAAAAAGACCACTTTATTCCCTTTTATCCAGTTATAGACACAAGGTTCATCCAGATTTTGTTCAAAACCATAAGACTTTATGGCTTCATTAAATCTAATGTTCCAAGATCTAAAAGCTTGCTTAAGTCCATAAATGGACCTTTGC
Organism: Ficus microcarpa; assembly: GCA_025413485.1. Taxonomy (NCBI): domain Eukaryota; kingdom Viridiplantae; phylum Streptophyta; class Magnoliopsida; order Rosales; family Moraceae; genus Ficus; species Ficus microcarpa. Next base: position 28,113,007 of record CM046384.1, read on the forward strand.
AGTTTGCAGACTCCTGGCCTTTGACCATGAAACTTTCTGGTTGGACCATATGAATGGTCTTTTCAAGATGAACGTTCAAGAACCCTGTCTTGACATCCATTTGCCATATCTCATAATCATAATGAGCAGCAATAGATAAGAGAATTCGGATGGATTTTAGCATGGCCATTGGAGAAAAAGTATCCTCATAGTCTACTCCTTCTTTTTGGGTAAAACCCTTTGTCACCAGCCTAGCTTTGAAAGTCTCCACTTTCCCATCAGCTCTCTCTTTCTCTTAAAGATCCATTTGCAACCAATAGGCTTAACGCTTTCTAGTAGATCTACAAGCTCCCAGACTGAATTGGAGTACATAGACTCCATTTCGAGTTTCATGGCTTCCTGCCATTTCTCTCGATCAACATCATCCATTGTCATCTTATATGTCAATGGATCATCATAACTACCATCAGTGACTGCAACTTGTGCTTCTCCATCTTCATGATAGCGGTGGCAATCTTATTTCCCTCCTACTACGTCGTGGTGGCTGTGGTGTTTGATCTCGGGTAGTGATCTCTTCTCTTTGTCGTTCAACAATTGTTGTTTGTGTGGGGCCGATCTTATTAGCCAGCAACTCTTCCAAAACCACTTTACTTTTGGGTTTAAAATCTGCCATATAGTTATGCTCGAGAAATGTAACATTTGTCGACACAAATACTTTGTTATCTTGAGTGCTATAAAATAGACCTCCTCTCGTTCTTTTAGGGTAGCCCACAAACATGCATACCTCCAAGCGAGGTTCCAAATTCCCAGTCTTTCCCTTTAGCACATGTGCTGGGCACCCCCATATGCGATGTGTCTCAAACTAGGTTTGCGACCGTTCCACAACTCTAGGGGAGTCTTAGAGATTGACTTAGATGGAACTAAATTCAGAATATATACAAATGTTTGTAGTGCATATCCCCAAAATGAGGTAGGCAGAAAAGAATAGCTCAACATTGATCTTATCATGTCAAGTAAAGTACAATTTCTTCTTTCAGCTACACCATTTTGTTGTGGTGTTCCAGGTGCCGTGAGCTGCGACAATATTCAGTTCTCAATCAAGTGGTCCTTGAATTCATAATCTAAGTACTCTCCTCCTCAATCTGATCGAAGAGTTTTGATTGATTTGCTGAGTTGCTTTTCAACTTCAGCACGAAATTCTTTGAACTTTTCAAAGGTCTCGGATTTTCTTTGCATCAGGTATGCATATCCGTATTTTGAGTAATCATCAATAAATGTGACATAGTATTCATAGCCCCCTCTAACTTTGACATTCAAAGAGCCACATACATCAGTATGTATGATCTCTAAAGGTACTTTTGCTCTTTCACCTTTAGCCAAAAAAGGCCTTTTTGTCATTTTACCTTCTAGGCAGGCTTCACAGACTGGTAGAGTGCTAACTTTTAGCTCTCTCAAAGGACCATCTTTTGCTAGTTTTTGTATGCTATCTATGTTAATGTGACCAAGCCTTAAATGCCACAAATGTATCATCTTTGTCATTAGAAATTTTTCTTCTTTTAGGGGTTGTTTCAGTGACTTTAAACATTTCAGTTTGAAGTAAGTTATTGGAAATTGGTTTAACAAAATATAGACCATTATCCACATAACCATAACAAATATTCATACCATTCTTATAAATTGAAACAGAGTCAACTTCAAAAGAAACTGAAATAAATTGGTTCAACCAACTTAGAAACCGAAATCAAATTTCTTTCGTTTGAAATCCGGAATGAAATAAACATTATTCAAAAACAAATATTTATTATTATTAAATGACAGTCGCACTATCCCTACTGCTGTCGCTGATAGTCTTTCCCCACTGCCAACTCTCATCGTGAAAACTTCCTCTTCAAGATCCTTAGATGACTCAAGCATCTACAAAGAAAAACAAACATGGTTAGATGCCCCTGAATCAATAATCCAGCTTGAAAAATCATTCTCAACTAAGCATGTTTCCATGACTAGTAAATCTAATTTACTTTGTTTCTTCTTCTTTTTCAGCTCATCAAGGTACTTCTTACAGTTTCTTTTCTAATGGCCGTCTTGATCACAATGGAAATATTTTTCCTTAGGTTTAGGTTCAACAGCCTTCCTCTTCTTCTTTTGGATCTTCTTTTTGCCCTTTTGCTTTCCTACATTTTTCTTCTTCTTTTTATTCTTTGAAGAATAAGCCTTCCCCTCAGATACATTGGCTTCGACAACATTCGCCTTGCCACCCTTATCGAAGATAAGGTCTCATAGGTTTGCAGCTCGTTCAGAAGTTCCGTCAGATTACACATCTTATGGTTCATGACGTAGTTTGTTCTGAATTGGAGAAAAGCGGGAGATAGTGTCTCCAAGATCATGCCAACTTGGGTCTTTTCATCAATGTTCGCATTATTGATTTCAGTCTCGTTAAAATGATGAATCATTTTGAGGATGTGCTCACGAACTGAAGAACCATTCTTCATTTTGCCGTTCATAACGACTTTTATAGCTTCATGACGGGCTTGATCAGAGGGGCATCCAAATATGTTTTGCAAAGATTCTATAATCTCGCTAACAATCTCAAAGGCCTCGTGCTTAATTCTAAGCACTTCATTCATTGCAGCTAATAGGTAGCAACATGCCTTGTTGTTTGCAACAACCCAACGATCGTACTTGTCCGAGATAGCCTTAGAGACATTAGTTGGAGGTACCGGAGGACAATCCTTCTTAAGGACAAAATGGTAATTTTCATTTATCAAGAGAATATTCATGTTGCTTTTCCATTTGACAAAGTTTTCACTAGTTAAAACTTGAGAGGCGAGAAGTGAGAAAATCGGGTTCCCCCCTTACTCTCTCTCTATAAAAAAAAGCCTGCGAGAAGCGATAATTAAGAAATATTTTTCAATAAATAATTGCATAAATATCGTAACAAAATTTAAGGCAAAGTAAATATGATATATGAATGCACATGTTAAAATACACAAAACATTTTTACTTTAAAAACCACAAGAATTTTAATCACCATAACTAAGTGCCACCGTAGGGTAAGTCAAATAATTGCTAATTAAAATGAGACATTCTCAATTAATAAATATTATCCGAAATATCTCATATTTCTAATTCTTATTAATTTCCTTTAATTTTTGGTCAACAAAATAATTAACTAATTTAATTATCTCTTTATGAGTGTAACCCACCGTATCAGATTTTTTAGACTTAACTTAGAAATTGCCGCTGTAGGGTAGGTCAATTCTAAAATATATCTTAAAATCCTATCTCATGGAAGACAATCTTGGTATTATATTTAATAAACACCTTCCATAGGGAGGATGAAATCAAAGCATCTCTAAGCACTATTAAAAACACATGGTGTTGTACTAACAGTGGAGACCTTGGGTTTATATTGTCGTATTACTCACTCCCACTCATTATTTTGCAAAAGTGTATTTTATTTATAAAACAACTCTTGTTTCATAAATCTTAGTAAATTTAAACTTTTATTTATAAAACAACTCTTGTTTCATAAACTTTAGTAAATTTAAACACTTTAAATTACTAAGCCTTTATAGTTTTAAACAATTTAAAATTATAAATTAAATCAATTGTGATATTTTTAAAATTTAACACTTAAATTTTATAAATTTCACATTTGGGGGGTGTTTGGTATGTTAGTTTGAGTTGAAATATTTTAGTTTAGTTTGAGTTAAAATAAGTTTAGTTTAAAAACTGAGTGTTTGGTAAAAATTTTGAAATAAAAAGTTTAGTTTGAGTTGGTTGTTTGGTAAAAAAGTTTGAGTTGAAAAGTTTAAATTGAGTTAGGGTTCTGTTTGGATGTAAAAAATTTGAGAAAAAATTTTAAATCAAATTTAACATTCCATTTTATGATTCTGATCAAAAAATGTCTTTAGTTTAGTGCTAATTAACTTCTTACCATCTTCTTTTTCCCTTATCTTAAGAAAAAAAAAAAAAAACTCCTCTCTCTAACAAAAAAAAAAAAAAAAAACTCTCTCTCTAACATAAAAAAAAACGACAACACAAACACTCCCCACCAAACTCTCTCTCCTTCTCTCTCTCTCTCTCTCTCTAGCCTATTTTTCCATTCTTTTTCTCTCTCCCCAAACACCACCCTCCCCGAAGGTACAGCCGGCGAGCCCACCCTCCTCGCCCATTGCCGCGCCTTCCCTCACCCTCCTCAGGGCCTCGCCGAGATTGCAACACCCACAGATGAACGGAGCTCGGAAATCACGCAAGCTCCGGTGTCCTCGGCAAGCTTGGCTTGGTCGACAGCGGATGGCCTGAGATTTGGACGTGAGATTCGGACGGCGAAAGTCAGTGGAGGGGAATCGAACAGCAATCTTGTCCGAATCGATCTCATCCCCTGGAGTCCACGGTGGAGAAGACGATCTCAGTAGGCCCAGACGACGGTGGAGAAGACGATGAGGTGGCAGCGGCGACAGGGATAGCCATCGGAGTCCGGGAAGATGGAGGTTGGAATGAGGGAGAGTTGGGCGCACAGTAAACCTGTCCAACGGTTCAATGGGCGCTACTGTTTGGACTGATCCCCAAACGAGTTCAGTTTGGACTGAACTGAAAAATCCCAGTTTGAACTGGGGGTACCAAACGCAGCCTTGACCCATTAATTTTGCAAATCCATCTGCTAAATTAATTTCAAATTTAATGTCATTAAATTTGTGACTAGACGCATTAAATTAATTGCTAAAACAATTTTAAAAAAAAATGCGTAAAGATGCATGACATACAAAATTAGTAGGCACTTTTCTATCTTAGATGACATGTGATATGCATGGCAATGTAATTATCATCAACATAATAAAAACATTCAAACACAAGCGAAATGGAAAAACTTGGCCGGGTTCCATGGAAACCTAAAATTACAACAAAAAAAAAATGATATAATAAAAAAAATTGGTCTTCTTGTAACTTTCCAACTTCGGGTCTTCTTGTAACTTTCCAACTTCTCTTTGTGAGTGATAGTGATCCTCCTTGAATTTCTCAAATTCAAAAAAAAAAAAAATAGATTTCAAAAATCTAAAAAAAACTTTTTTTTTTCTCGTGGGTGGCTGCATGGCTGGGCACTACCCATGCACAAGCCCAACCTGCCAGTGTTTTGCACCTATCCAGCCCAAGTAAGCAGGCTCAACCCGGTTGTGCTCCAGCCCAACTAGAATGAAGCACGCCCAGCCCATGACCAGGTGGTCCAACTAATTGGGCCAGCTGGGTTCTGTGACTGTGGGTTGGCTGCAGGCTGCCAACCCAGGTAGCATTCCTGCCGGCCGGCAACCACCAGCGGCGTCCGTACGGACACCGGATCCGTCCATACTGTCACCGGCGACGTCCGTACTGTCCCGTCCGTACGGTCACCGCGACGTCCATACAGTTTGTCTCCACCCTATTTTTTTTTAATAAAAAAATTAAGAACTTTTTTTAAAAAAAATATGAAAAACAATTCTTCATCAATGGAAAAATTACAATATAAATCCTATTACCAATTGATCTAATCAAAAGAAAATTACATCATGATTCCAATTTACAATTAATCTAATCAAAAGGAAAATTACAAACTAATTTCTATAAAACCGGAAAAATTTACAACCAATCCATTTGCACTAACATTCATCATCATGATCATAAATAGAAACATACATCAATATGCATAAGTGCCTACCCAAAATCATGAAAAGATTATCATATAATCACTCATTAAATTAATATAAGGTATTGTCGGCTCTGATATCAAATGTTGGTTTGAAAAACCAGTTTTTAAAAATTTAGCGGAAGCATGGTATGGATCAAATTGCACATATAAAAATTTTTCTCAAAAATTTTTTCGGCGACAATACTTATATTAATTTAATAAAATAAATTAAGAAGAAAGTTAAGAGATTGACCGTTGTCCGATTAGGTCGAAATTCTTCATCTTGTTCAAGAACCTTCTTAAGTATTCCAAATCCTTCGAAAACACCAATTTTCTTGAGAACTCCAAATCCTTCGAAACACCAACGATTCTTTCTCAGCATTCTCCAGATCATGATGAACAGGAAACGAGTGGGTGTTTCTGAATTTGGGTTTGATCACACACTTGAATTTTGATTCGCTTTGTGTTCTTAACTCATAAGACAAAGTGAACGAGAAGATGAGAAGAAACTCTCTCAAGAAAAAGTTACGTATCTCTTTTTTTCTATCAAAAAGGAATTAAATATATCTTCCTTTTTTTAGATACATCGAATGTACCCTCTTTTTAGTATTGCAAAGAAATAACTGACACTCCTCTTTTTTATTTTTTAAATTAATTAATTAATTAATTCAATTTTTTTTCTTTTGTGGAACAGCTTGCACGCCCACTATCTTCCTATAGTAGGTGTGTATTATGGATATGGAAGAGAGAAAATCTCTCTCCCATCATATAATCAGTCATCTTTTTTTTTTTTTTAATTTTAAACTATTCAAAATAAAATAACCGATATTTTCTCTTCCACATATATCAAAATTTAAAATTTAAGATTCAAAATTCCATATACACTCTGTGGATATTATGTGAACCACCCTGTAGTAAACAACTACGATGTGGTCCTTACCACATTGTATAATCTTTAATTTAAAACTATTTTAAATTTATTTTAAATAATCATATTATTTAAAATACAAATTAATCCAATTAATTTATTGTGTGAATATTAATATAGAATTCTCAATTCTAAATTAATAAATTAACCCAACATAAAATAATGTTCACATGATTCAATGGAGCCGTTGAGAGGAACTATGGACTTTATAATTTTAAACTCCAATAATTTTGACAATTAATTAACACCTTAATTAAAATATCAAAATTATTAATTCCAAATTATTCCACTAAAAATTTGGAATTGCACTCTTAAAATTATAAAACTAATTATATTCAAAGAATTTGAATTGCCCATTGATATAGTCACTACATATAAATCAGTCCTCCATAAACGGTTGATAATTAAAGCTATGTATTTTCCGTTAACCTCTTTAATTATATCTTTCTCTTTAAGTACCATTGATTCTCTAATAAATAATATATTTATAATCTAATCATAAATTGAGCGCTCTTATTATTCAAGTCCCCGAATCAACACTTAAGGGAACCGTCCATCTAACTTCTTTACGAAGGAATGGATTTCATCTTGTATATTAATATTTCCGGCTACTTATTATATTATATTTCCAATATACTAAGAATTTAACACTATTCATTTGTGTCATTACTCGATATGTCAAAAAAATATGATACAATAAATTGGAGTCTATTAATTACTCAGAATTAAGATCGATTCATATATGACCATCATTGATTAATTTTGAATGCTCTATATGACAACGGAAATTATTAGAGATTCATAATTAATCGTGTTCTATTCTTATATAATCAAATTATATAAAGTGCTTTCATTCCAATAATCTCATTATTAACAATCCGGATAAGATTATTTCATTCAGAATGTAATGAACTATGATAGTAATTTTAAATTAAAGATCCCAACTTTAATTTTTAATTATGGATAGATTTAGATTATTTTACTTTAAATATTATCCTCTTGTATATAACACTTATATATAATATTTAAAGTTACATTTAAATAATTTAGGGTTTTCGATATTTATAAAGCATCTAAACATGCAGACAAAAAGAATACTGAAAAAAAAATCAGCAAAATAATACATCTCATTTGTTTATGGGCACATATCCCAACAGAAGGTCCCCATATATCAGAATGAACAAGATCAAATAGTGCAAGAGAAAAAGAAAGACTTTTACAAAATAGTAAAGTATAAAATTTTACCAGTTTGCAAGCATTATAATCAGAAATATCATTAGTTTTTAAATTGCCTAATGCTCCTGTAGAAGCTTAAAACTATAAATGAGACACTGAAACATGACCAAGACAAGAATGCCATAAATAAAAATCAGAAGACAAATGACTCTGACAAAAAGATGACAAGTCCACACTAGAAGCTAAAACTTCTGATACCTTGAGCTCATCTAAAACATAAAGTCCCCCTTGTCCATAGCCTTTCCCAATCAGCTTCTGAGATTGTGGATCTTGCACATAATAGGTGGAAGAAGAAAAAGAAACTAAGTATCCTGACTCATACAATTAACTAACAGAGACAATATTTAAAATAAGATTCAGAATGTGATAAATATTAGAAAGAGACATATAAGGTGTGACAATTGAACCAACGCTTACTAATGGCATAGGAGTACCATCAGCAGTCATAACTAACATAGATGAACTAGGAGAGAAAGAAACAAAACATGATAAATTAGGGGACTTGTGATGAAAAGTTTCAGAATCTAAGACCCACAAGGAGGAAGATATACTTGAATGACCAGAGGATGACAAACCTATATGAGAGAAGGTAGACTTAGCTTGTGACTATGTGACATGAAATTTTTGAAACTGCTCGAACATAAATTGATCTAATGACGGTGCAGCCATTGCAGGATTTGGTTGTGGTGATTTGTATGTCCACTGTTGATTACCAAATTTCGATGAAGGGGGAGGCAATAATCACCAAACAAGAAAAAAAAAATACTACGATGTGAAATCAAACCAAAAAAACAACCAAGACGCACGGAAACGAGCAAATAAAAGCATAGAGCGATTGTACAGATGATCCAGGAAAAATGATGCTTTTGTATGGATAGCGATGATGCTGTTGTACAATTCCAAGTTTTTATATCTATAATTTCAAGAGTAAGGTTCAAAGTTTTTAGTTGAGTAACTCTGGAATTAATGAAGTTGATAAATTAATCAAAGAGTTTGATTAGTTATCAAATTTATTGGAGCTTGAAATTATAGGTTCATTGTTCCCCACACTGCCTTCTTTAGTAACTGAACAAGTGTATTTGATGGATTGTATTTTTAGCTCACTAAATGTATGATATAAAATATAAAAAATAGTGTCTACTTTTATTATTTTATTGTTACAAATATTTATTTGCTACCAAAACAATTAATTATGAATTAATTATATTATTTAAATAATGGAGGTTATTTAAATATTAAAATTGGATGACACAGTGAGTGAGACCCACTATGTGCACCTACTGCTAATGGGTGGGACTTGCTAGTGTACAAATTGATATATGCTAGTTTCCTATTTATGAGATTATGGATATTTATATTTAAAATTAGATTTTAAATTAAATATTTGTAATATATAGAGATATTGATATGTATATATGAGAGAAAGGGGTTTTTCCTTCTTTCCCGATTTTATATATAATATATATATATATATATTCATATATGTGATATATTTATATATATTATGTATTTTATAATTTAAAATTAGAAAAAGAGAAGGGAAACGTGAAAGGTTTGCCGAAACCTTACGTACATATATATATATGATATATATATACATATTATTATATTATATTTTGAATATAATATAACAAGTTTTTAATTTTGTGTTGAACTTAATTTTGAGTATTGGGAATATTCAAAATTTAATATGGAGATTTTGGGTAATTTACCTTACTCTATAAATATGATTTATATCAAGGTAAAAGAATGACAACTTTTAGTTCAAGATTTTTGGTTGATAGACTTTTACGGTTCGTTTGATGAATGAGTTGAGTTTGAAAATTTTAAGTTTGAGTTGAAAATTTTTGTTGATTTTTCAAATAAGACAAAAACTTTTTCAGAAAAGACAAAAATTTTTTCAAAAAAAGACAAAAATTTTTTCAGAAAAAGATAAAAATTAAGATAAAAAAGTATATTTTAGTTTGAGATGAAACAAATCACCAAATAAAGCCTTGGGGTCCATTTGGTGAATGAGTTTAAATTTGAAATTTTAAGTTTCAATAGTAATTTTTGTTGATTTTTCAGAAAAAACGAAAAACTTTTTCAGAAAAGACGAAAAACTTTTTCAGAAAAGACGAAAAACTTTTTCAGAAAAAGACAAAAACTGAGATAAAAAAGTACATTTTAATTTGAAATGAACTTAATCACCAAACAAGCCCTCAGTGCATGTTTAGTTCTTTAGTTAAAGATAAAATTTTTAAGTTAGAATTGATTAATTTTTAAAAACTAGTTACAAGATCATGACCAAACAAAAGCTTAGTCAATAAGAATCCCAAAGAGAGAAGAGTGCTCTTTTGCACTCTTTGTTTTTTTCTTATGTATTGAGAGCCGACATCCATCAATTCAATCAAACGACAAAAGTAAGATGTAAAAGAATGTGATTTTGAAGAATAAAATCGTTTGTGGGTTCGAAAGTTTATTATGACAGAATTGACCTAATCGAACGACCGTACAATTCTCATTATTTATCTTTTTTATATATTAAAATTAATATAGTTATAGAATAACATAAAATTTGTGAAATATTTGTCGTCTACGATTCTATCCTTCCGTTAATTTTTTCGCGAATTCAGGTTTTTGAAACCAACAAAAGAGCCTGTAGAAGAATTTCCAAGCAGTAGGTATCCTCGTCCCACTTCCGAAGCATGTCCGTGTCAAAATTCGAAGAGATATCGAATCCACCAATATTAATTCGATACATTGTCTCAACGGAACTATCATTTCCGAATTAGTATAGGGATTGTTGTGCCACAAATCTAAGGCCAAGCTCTACAGAGTACTCCAGGTAATAGAGACCAGTGGGCATGGAAATGACTTCAAGTGCATTGATGAAAGCAAATGCCCCCGAAACAAAGAACTAGGACTGAACGTTATGTTCGGATTAGAATTTGTCGTCGTCACCATGCACAATTCTTTCACAATCCGTTCTTCTCTCATAGTGTGAAGAATGGTGAAGTTGTTGAGAAGGGTGTATTGACCGGCTTTCACAGAGAAAAAGGAGTAGGAGAGTTCAACATACTGTTATGTAGAAGCAAAGAACTGCAACCGTTCGAACTTTGGACCGGGGATTTGTAGCTGCATCCTGTAGGTGAATTCGGATTGTCAGAGGCGTGCTGATCTCTGTAAGGTAAAAGATTGGTTTAAGACAGTGGCACGATTGATTCTGACACGATCTAATCCTTATTTCGGCCCAACTGTAACGGAAAACATGTCGAGTTGATGTCTCCAATCCAGCTCTGGCCGTCGTCGAGCGCAGTGTTGTTTCCCGAAGAGCCGCAATCAATGGTTTTGACGTCCTGCGGTTTGTAAGGATGTGGCTGCACCGCACGGAACAAGATGAAGCTTAGATTAAAAACAAGCAGAACTTTGAAGGTTTTGGGAACCGCCGTATTTGCTGCAGGCGCACTTCTCCATGGTGCTTGTAGCTAGACTACCCAACTAATTATTTTTAGGTGGTGTTTGGTGAATGAATTTAGTTGAAGATTTTTAAATTTTAATAATAATTTTTTAAAAAGATAAAAAAATTTTTTAAAAAATACAAAAAATTAAAAAATAAAAATAAAAATCATGATAAAAAAAATATAATTTAATTTAAAATACGCTAATAACCAAACACTCTCTTAACTCATTGTATAACTTTACGGGATGCTTTTCTCGAAAACAGTAGTAGTAATAATACATTAGATATTTGTGCAAGTCTTTTCCAAATTAGAAGCAACCAGAAAGTCTATTGCGTGCAGAGAATTCAAAATGAAAAAAGGCGTAATAATTACGTGTCATGAGCATATCACGAGAAAAATGAAACTTTTGGTTTGTTTGAAGAATGAATTTAAGTTAAAAATTTTAAATTTTAATAGTATATTTGTGTTAACTTTTTTAAAAAGACAAATTTTTTTAAAAAAGATAAAAAATATTTTTAAAAAAAGATAAAAACTAAGATAAAAATTTTAAATTTGAAATAATTTTTCAAACGAAATCTTAGTAAATCATGTTTAGCCAAAAATAAATTTGGAAGGCTTTTTCTCCCTCGTTTATTATTATTTTTTTTGGCAAGAAATAAATTGAAAGACCCAAACAAAACATGAGACAAGTGAGTTGACTCGTATGGTCATTTTAGCATGAACAAAAGAGCAACTTACTAATTTAAGTCATAATCAAAGAAACTTCATGAAAGGAAAAGGGCATAGTTTACAAGTTCTAATTCGTTAAAGAATGCCTAATTACGGACAAATAAGGCTGATCGAGGGCGTTTGGTGATAACATTTTGAAAGTTAGAGATAGATTGAGTTTAAAAAATGTGTATTTGATGAAAATGAATTGCTTGAAATGAAAAAAATATCTTAAAATTTGATTAAAAAAATATTAATATGGATTTAATTTTGTTCATCGTAAAATTTTATACAAATTAAAAAATATATCTTATTTAGACTTTAAATAATAAATTTATAGATTTTTAAATTTTAAATTTACTGTATATATTTAAAAATATAAATAATAAAATTAATTTTAAATTAAAAAAAAACATTTGAAAATATATTTTGAAGATATTTCCGTAAACAGCCCCTGAAAATAGTGGATGATCTTAAACGGCATCACACATCCATGTCTTTGACACATCACCATCCCGCTTATTACCTTTCTCTTTCTCTTTTTATTTTTTTAAAATTTTTTTTTCCTATTTTTGATTAGTTAAATCATATATTTTTGTCATCGTGTTCTCGTAGAATTCAAATTTTGCCGGCCACAATACTAAATGATGGACAACGCAAGACTTGACTTTTCTTCCCCTTTAGATATTTTTTGATAAACAAGTTTATTTTAAGATTTTTAAATTTTAATAATGATTTTTATTAATTTTTTAAAAATAATAAAAAATATTTTAAAAATTTTAAAATATTTTAAAAATAAAAATAAAAAAATTTAATTTAATTTAAAATAATAGAGTGTTTGATAAATGAGTTTAATTTAATATTTTTAAATTTTAATCATAATTTTTAAAAAAAATAAAAAAAAATTTTTAAATTATGTTAAAAAAATATAATCCAATTTAAAATGAGATGAAATCAAACTCAGCCTACGATATAATATCAAATATCTCCTTAATTCGTGGAAAAACCAAAAAGGTATACCGAGGAAGAGGGATAGAGGTCTAAGGCTGCAAATGCAATGACAAGTCCTGTCACATGAGCTCCTCAGGGACACATGGAATCTGTCATTAAAGGACACCTGCCTAAGGTTAAAACCCCGCGGACTTTTAGGATTTCTCTAGAGGGTTAATAGGTTATAGGCCTATGGCTGCAGATGCAATGACAAGTCTTGTCACGTGAGCTCATCAGGGACACACGGCACTGCCATTAAAGGACAGCTGACTGGGTTTAAAACCGACTTTTAGGATTTCTTTCTTGTGGGACAGTGCCATTTGCTCAAAATCAAAGCTGTCAAACCTCTCCTAAATTGAAGGGAAAAAAATGAAGCAACCGGTTGACCTAAGGGAGTTCCAGGCTCTCAAATTATATGTATATACCTATGCAATAGTGAATCTGAAATCAATTTCTAATCTTTTTTTAAGCGTAAGATTTGCTCCTCTCTCTCTTTCTCTCAAGAAAAAAGAAGAAATTAACTTTAAGAAAAAACAAAGGAAAAATTAGATAAATAAATAATTTTAAAACATTTATCTAAGGTCTCATTTGGTACACCCACTCATCTCATCTCATCTCAAAATTTTTTTTGTCTTTTTCCCAAAAATTTTTTGTCTTTTCCCAAAAAGTTTTTTGTCTTTTCTGAAAATTCAAAAAAATTTACTATTCCAACTTAAAAATCTCAACTCAAACTACTCCACCAAACTCCCCCTAAATAAAGGATTGGATTTTCTTTTATTTAGAAAAAGGATCGTTATATGATGATTGATTATTGTTAATTAACAAAAAATACTGTTGATGGAGCCTAGTGGCTTTGGTAGGTAACCTGTGATCTAGGGTGTCAATGTGACGATCTCTAACTAATTAATGGTAAATCTGATGTGACTAGCATGTTGGAGAGCTAGAGCAAAGACTAAGACTAGGCCTCCATGGATTGGGTCCGATTAGACTCAAAGGAAATGAAAAAGGATGGCTCACAGGAAATCCTCTATTGCCAAGTCATCAAGAGAACATGCAAAACACAAGAAAATTAACTAAAAGAAATCTGTGAGATCGAAGAATGGTGGCGGGAGTAATCAAACAATTGATGGAGATTTGGGGAAGGTGAGCTCAAGATGAGATTTGTCTCTAGAGTGTTCCTAGATGTGACCTAAGGTTGCTTTGGAGATGAACATGGGTTGCATTCATTGATGAACACAGGACAACTCCAGTGACGAACATTTGCGATATCTGAAAATCTCACTAAAATGAAGAACTTGACAAAGATAATGGAGGTTCAAGGATTCTAAAACTAAGATATGAGCTTTTGTATGATTTTCTGATGGAGAAAGAGAGCATTAATAACTAATTCATTTGAACAGTATACCAATTAATTTTAAATTTTATCCATTTCTTTTTTCTATCTACTTTTATCAATCACATCACATATTTTCTCTTTTATATCAATACACATTAGAATGATTATTCAAATGTAAACAGTTGAAGCCTGCATCCTATTTAAATATAATGGTTAAAGGAGACATCTAAACGCATATTCAAATATATCCATTACATTGAAATATAGTATCAAGTGAATATATGATCCAAATGATTTATAAAGGCATGAGATTGGACTGAAGGGGGGCTTGGATTTAAAAGTGCAATCTTTTGATCCCACATTGCATATAAAATAATTTAAGTGGGGAGGGAACATTAAGTAAGCCAGAAAATAACTATTTTCCACCACCAAAAAAAGAAAAAAAATAGAGGGTCATAGAACTGAAAAGTATTACTTTCCAGAGTCAAGCTAGCGCTTGATCTCCTCCTTGACGACATTTATTCCTCGTGAAAACAAAGGAAACATGATTTTCCTGCCCTTTTACCTCTCCCTCATCCTTCACGTACTTGTAGTTTCTATCTCAGATGGACGGTCGCTTCCTTACATTCCAGCAGACGACATAACCATCGATTGTGGCTCTTCAATAATCAACACGCTGCTGCGGGATAGCCCTCGGAACTGGGTTGGAGACATCAAACTCTGAGTTTTTTCCCTTAGATGGTGAAAACAATGCATTGATCTCCCCACCAGCGATTGTCGATGATCAGATACTTGCGGAATTGGTTGATCCTATCCCTTACGGAACTTCGGGGCTCTCCCTCCCTGAATTCACTTTTGTCAAACCTGTGAGGATAACTGGGCCGAAGTTCATACGGTTGTACTTCTACTTAGCTAGATACAATAACTTTGATCGCACAAAGGTCGTGTTTGTTGGTTTCGAAAACCAGTTTTTAAAAATTTTAGCGGAAGCATGGTATAGATCAAATCGCACATATAAAAATTTTTCTCAAAAATTTTTCCGGCGACAATACTTATATTAATTTAATAAAATAAATTAAGAAGAAAGTTTAGAGATTGACCGTTGTCCGATTAGGTCGTTTGAAATTCTTGATCTCCTTCAAGAACCTTCTTAAGTACTTCAAATCTTTTGGAAAACACCAATCTTCTTGAGAACTCCAAATCCTTCGAAACACCAACAATTCTTTCTCAACGTTCTCCGAATCACGATGAACTGGAAACGAGTGGGCGTTTCTGAATTTGGGTTTGATCACACACTTGAATTTTTGATTCACTTTGTGTTCTCAACTCATGAGACAAAGTGAAGGAGAAGAGGAGAAGAAACTCTCTGAAGAAAAAGTTACGTATCTTTTTTCTCTGTCAAAAAGGAATTAAATATATCTTCCTTTTTTTTAGATACATCGAATGTATCATCTTTTTAGTATTGCAGAGAAATAACTGACACTCCTCTTTTTTATTTTTTAAATTAATTAATAATAATTAATTAATTAATTTATCTCTTTGTGGAACTAATTGCACGCCCACTATCTTCCTATAGTGGGCGTGTATTAAGGATATGGGAGAGAGAAAATCTCTCTCCCATCATATATCAGTTATCTTTTTTTTTTTTTTTTTAATTTTATTTTGAACTATTCAAAATAAAATAACTGATATTTCTCTTCCACATATATCAAAATTCAAAATTCAAAATTCAAAATTCAACATACACTCTGTGGATATTATGTGAACCACCCTGTGGTGCACAACTACGATGTGGTCCTTACTACACTGTATAATCTTTAATTTAAAACTATTTTAAATTTATTTTAAATAATCATATTATTTAAAATACAAATTAATCTAATTAATTTGTTGTGTGAATATTAATATAGAATTCTCAATTCTAAATTAATAAATTAACCCAACATAAAATAATGTTCACATGATTCAATGGAGCCGTTGAGAGGAACTATGGACTTTATAATTTTAAGCTCCAATAATTTTGACAATTAATTAACACCTTAATTAAAATATCAAAATTATTAATTCCAAATTATTCCACTAAAAATTTGGAATTGCACTCTTAAAATTATAAAACTAATTATATTCAAAGAATTTGAATTGCCCATTGATATAGTCACTACATATAAATCAATCCTCCATAAACGATTTCATAATTAAAGCTAGGTATTTTCCGTTAACCTCTTTAATTATATCTTTCTCCTTAAGTACCATTGATTCTCTAATGAATAATATATTTATGATCTAATCATAAATTGAGCGCTCTTATTATTCAAGTCCCGAATCAACACTTAAGGGAACCGTCCATCTAACTTCTTTACGAAGGAATGGATTTCATCTTGTATATTAATATTCCCGGCTACTTATTATATTATATTTCCAATATACCAAGAATTTGACACTATTCATTTGTGTCATTACTCGATATGTCAAAAAATATGATACAATAAATAGGAGTCTATTAATTACTCAGAATTAAGATCGATTCATATATGACCATCATTGATTAATTTTGAATGCTCTATATGACAACGGAAATTATTAGAGATTCATAATTAATCGTGTTCCAGTCCTATATAATCAAATTATATAAAGCGCTTTCATTCCAATAATCTCATTATTAACAATCCGGATAAGATCATTTCATTCAGAATGTAATGAACCGCGCTAGTAATTTTAAATTAAAGATCCCAACTTTAATTTTTAATTACGGACAGATTTAGATTATTTTACTTTAAATATTATCCTCCTGTATGTAACACTTATATACAATATTTAAAGTTACATTTAAATAATCTAGGATTTTTCGATATTTATAAAGCATCTAAACATGCATGCAAAAATAATATTGAAAAAATCCTCAAATTAAATCAGCAAAATAATACATCTCATTTGTTTATGGGCACATATCCCAACAATCTCCCACTTGCCCTAAAGCAAATGTGACATGTCTTTAAGTCCCATCCCTTTCAAGATGTTGTTCAAAATTCCGAGCTGGTAATGTCTTGGTAAACGGATCAGCTATGTTATTCGCAGATGCGATCTTCTCAACTGAAACGTCTCCTCTACTGACAATCTCTCTCACCAAGTGAAATTTCCTCTCTATATGCTTTCCTTTGCGGTGATATCTGGGTTCTTTGGCATTGGCCACTGCTCCACTGTTATCACAATAGAGTCTAATTGGCTCATGCATATCTGGAACAACTTCCAGATCTCTCAAGAATTTGCGAAGCCAGACTGCCTCTTTAGCTGCTTCACAAGCTGCTACATATTCAGCCTCCATGGTTGAATCAGCAATACAAGTTTGCTTGATACTCCTCCATATAATGGCTCCACTTCCCAAAGTGAACACCGCCCCTAGAGGTAGACTTCCGAGAGTCTCTATCTGATTGGAAATCAGAATCTGTATATCCAATAGGAATCAAATCCCTACTAGAATATACGAGCATATAGTTTCTCGTCCTTCTCAAATATTTGAGAATATGCTTGACTGCCACCCAGTGATCTAATCCTGGGTTTGACTGGTATCGACTAACCACTCACACTGCAAAGCATATGTCAGGTCTAGTACACAATATTGCATACATTAGACTACCAACTGCCGATGCATATAGAATTTGTTTCATATTCTCCTATTCTTGCGGTGTTTTAGGACACTGCTCTTTAGAGAGATGAACTCAATGTCGAGAAGGCAAGTTCCCTTTCTTGGAGTTCTGCATCGCAAATCTGATAAGCACCTTATCAATGTACGAAGCTCGAGACAATGTCAGAAGCCTATTCTTGCGATCCCGTATAATCTGGATACCAAGAATGTAGCTTGCTTCTCCCAAATCCTTCATTTGGAATTGGCTAGCTAGCCAGTTCTTTACCTTTGATAGAGATTTTACATCATTCCTAATGAGTAGAATATCATCTGCATTAAGAACTAAAAAAACCACTTTATCCCATTCTATCTGCTTATAAACACATGGTTCATCCAGATTTTGTTCAAAACCATAAGACTTTATGGCTTCGTTAAATCTGATGTTCCAACATCTAGACGCCTGCTTAAGTCCATAAATGGACCTTTGCAGTTTGCAGACTTTCTGCTCTTGGCTTTTGACCACAAAACCCTCTGGTTGGATCATATGAATGGTTTCTTCAAGATGACCGTTCAAGAACGCCATCTTGACATCCATTTACTATATCTCATAATCATAATGAGCGACAATAGACAAGAGAATCCAGATGGATTTTAGCATGGCTACTGGAGAAAAAGTATCCTCATAGTCTACTCCTTCTTTTTGGGTAAAACCATTTGCCACCAGCCTAGCTTTGAAAGTCTCCACTTTCCCATCGGCTCCTCTCTTTTTCTTATAGATCCATTTGCAACCAATAGACTTAACGCCTTCTGGTAGATCTACAAGCTCCCAGACAGAATTGGAGTACATAGACTCCATTTCGAGTTTCATGGCTTCTTGCCATTTCTCTTGATCAACATCATCCATTGCTATCTTATATGTCAATGGATCATCATCACTGCCATCGGTGACTGCAACTTGTGCTTCTCCATCTTCACGATAGCGGATGGGCAATCTTATTTCCCTCCCACTACGTCGTGGTGGCTGTGGTGTTTGATCTCGAGTAGTGATCTCTTCTGTTTGTCGTTCAACAACTGTTATTGGTGTGGGGCCGATCTTATCAGCTAGCAACTCTTCCAAAACCATTTTACTTTTTGATTTAAAATCTACCATATAGTTATGCTCGAGAAACGTAGCATTTGTTGACACAAATACTTTGTTATCTTGAGTGCTATAAAACAGACCTCCTCTCGTTCCTTTAGGGTAGCCCACAAATATGCATACCTTCGAGCGAGGTTCCAACTTCCCAGTCTTTCCCTTTAGCACGTGTGCTGGGCACCCCCATATGCGGATGTGTCTCAAACTAGGTTTGCGACCATTCCACAACTCTAGGGGAGTCTTAGAGATTGACTTAGATGGAACTAAATTCAGAATATATACAGCCGTTTGTAGCGCATATCCCCAAAATGAGGTAGGCAAAGAAGAATAGCTCAACATTGATCTTATCATGTCAAGCAAAGTACGATTTCTTCTTTCAGCTACACCATTTTGTTGTGGTGTTCCAGGTGCCGTGAGCTGCGACAATATCCCATTCTCAATCAAGTGGTCCTTGAATTCATAATCTAGATACTCTCCTCCTCGATCTGATCGAAGAGTTTTGATTGATTTGCTGAGTTGCTTTTCAACTTCAGCACGGAATTCTTTGAACTTTTCAAAGGTCTCGGATTTTCTTTGCATCAGGTATGCATATCCGTATCTTGAATAATCATCAATAAATGTGACAAAGTATTCATAGCCCCCTCTAGCTTTGACATTCAAAGGGCCACATACATCAGTATGTATGATCTCTAGAGGTGTTTTTGCTCTTTCACCTTTAGCCGAAAAAGGTTCTTTTTGTCATTTTACCTTCTAGACAGGATTCACAGACTGGTAGAGTGCTAACTTTTAGCTCTCTCAAAGGACCATCCTTTGCTAGTCTTTCTATCCTATCTATGTTAATGTGACGAAGCCTTAAATGCCACAAATATGTGTTATCTTTGTCATTAGAAATCTTTCTTCTTTTAGGGGTTGGTTCAGCGACTTTAAACATTTCGGTTTGAAGTAAGTTATTGGAAATTGGTTTAACAAAATATAGACCATTATCCACATAACCAGAACAAATATTCATACCATTCTTATAAATTGAAACAGAGTCAACTTTAAAAGAAACTGAAATAAATTGTTCAACCAACTTAGAAACCGAAATCAAATTCCGTTTGAAATCCGGAATGAAATAAACATTGTTCAAAAAAAAATATTTATTATTATTAAATGACAGTCGCACTGTCCCTACTGCTGTCGCTGATAGTCTTTCCCCACTGCCAACTCTCATCGTGAAAACTCCATCTTCAAGATCCTTAGATGACTCAAGCATCTGCAAAGAAACACAAACATGGTTAGATGCCCCTGAATCAATAATCCAGCTTGAGAAATCATTCTCAACTAAGTATGTTTCCATGACTAGTAAATCTGATTTACCTTGTTTCTTCTTGTTTTTCAGCTCATCAAGGTACTTCTTACAGTTCCTTTTCCAATGGCCGTCTTGATCACAATGGAAACATTTTCCTTTAGGTTTAGGTTCAGCAGCCTTCCCCTTCTTCTTTTGGATCTTCTTTTTGTCCTTATGCTTTCCCACATTTTTCTTCTTCTTTTTATTCTTTGAAGAAGAAGCCTTCCCCTCAGCTGCATTGGCTTCAGCAACATTTGCCTTGCCACCCTTATCATCGATAAGGTTCTCATAGGTTTGCAGCTCGTTCAGAAGTTCCGTCAGATTACACATCTTATGGTTCATGATGTAGTTTGTTCTGAATTGGAGAAAAGCAGGAGATAGTGTCTCCAAGATCATGCCAACTTGGCTCTTTTCATCAATGTTCGCACCATTGATTTCAGCCTCGTTAAAATGATGAATCATTTTAAGGACGTGCTCACGAACTGAAGAACCATTCTTCATTTTGCCGTTCATAACGGCTTTCACAACTTCGTGACGGGCTTGATCGGAGGGGCGTCCAAACATGTTTTGCAAATATTCCATAATCTCGCTAGCAGTCTCAAAGGCCTCGTGCTTAGCTCTAAGCACTTCATTCATTGCCGCTAACAAGTAGCAACGGGCCTTGTTGTTTGCGACAACCCAACGGTCGTATTTGTCTAAGACAGTCTTAGAGGCATTGGCCGGAGGCACTGGAGGACAATCCTCCTTAAGGACAAAATGGTAGTTTTCATTTATCAAGAGAATGTTCATGTTGCTTTTCCATTTGACAAAGTTTTCACCAGTTAAAACTTGAGATGCGAGAAGTGAGAAAATCGGGTTTGACATATTTGCTGAAAATAATAAAGAAATATTTTTCAATAAATAATTGCATAAATATCGTAACAAAATTTAAGGCAAAGTAAATATGATGCATGAATGCACATGTTAAAATACACAAAACATGTTTACTTTAAAAGCCTAAGGAATTTTAATCACCATAACTAAGTGCCGCCGTAGGGTAGGTCAAATAATTGTTAATTAAAATGAGACATTCTCAATTAATAAATATTATCTGAAATATCTCATATTTCTAATACTTATTAATTTCCTTTAATTTTTTGGTCAAGAAAATAATTAACTAATTTAATTATCTCTTTATGAGTGTAACCCACCGTATCAGATTTTTTAGACTTAACTTAGAAATTGCCGCCGTAGGGTAGGTCAATTCTAAAATACATCTTAAAATCCTATCTCATGGAAGACAACCTTGGTATTGTATTTAATAGACACCTTCCGTAGGGAGGATGAAATCAAAGCATCTCTAGGCACTATTAAAAACTCACGGTGTTGTACTAACGGTGGAGACCTTGGGTTTATATTGTCATATTACCCACTCCCACTCATTATTTTGCAAAAGTGTATTTTATTTATAAAACAACTCTTGTTTCATAAACCTTAGTAAATTTAAACACTTTAAATTACTAAGCCTTTATAATTTTAAACAATTTAAAATTATAAATTAAATCAATTGTGATATTTTTAAAATTTAACACTTAAATTTTGTAAATTTCACATTTGACCCACTAATTTTGCAAATCTGTTTGCTAAATTAATTTCAAATTTAATCTCATTAAATTTATGACTAGACGCATTAATTTAATTACTAAAACAATTTTTAGAGAAAAAAAAATGCGCAAAGATGCATGACATACAAAATTGGTAGGCACTTTTCTATCTTAGATGACATGTGATATGCATGGTAATGTAATTATCATCAACATAATAAAAAACATTCAAACAAAAGCGAAATGGAAAAACTTGGCCGGGTTCCATGGAAACCTAAAATTACAACAAAAAAAAAAATATAATAAAAAAATGGATCTTCTTGTAATTCTCCAACTTCGGGTCTTCTTGTAATTCTCCAACTTCTCTTTGTGAGTGGTGGTGATCCTTTTTGAATTTCTCAAATTCAAAAAAAAATTAGATTTCAAAAATCTAAAAAAAACTTTTTTTTTTTTTTCGTTGGTGGCTACTCGCTGGGCACTGCCCAGCCCAAGTGACGCAGGCCCAGCCTGCTTCTTCTCCAGACCAGCCCAAATGAGCAGGCCCAGCCCGGCTGTGTTTCAGCACAGCAAGTGACCAGGCCCAGCCCATCACTGGGTGGCCCAACTATTGGGCCAGTTGGGTCCGAACCCAGCCCATGTGGGTTGGCTGCAGTGCTGTCAACGCCGGTCAGCACTGTCGGGTGCCGACCATGGCCGACGATCGACCACCGCAGCCCGCCGGCGGCGTCCGTACGGTCACCTGCCGTCCGTACGGATCGGTCGTACGGATCCGTACGGTCTCGTCCGTACGGTCCGTCTCCACCTTTTTTTTTTTTTTAATAAAAAAAATTAAGAACTTTTGTTAAAAAAATATGAAGAACAATTCTTCATCAATGGAAAAGTTACAACGTAAATCCTATTTACAATTGATCTAATCAAAAGAAAATTACATCATGATTCCTATTTACAATTGATTTAATCAAAATGAAATTACATCATGATTCCTATTTACAATTGATCTAATCAAAAGGAAAATTACAAACTAATTTCCATGAAACCGGAAAAAATTTATGACCAATCCATTCGCACAAACATTCATTATCATGATCATAAATAGAAACATACATCAATATGCATAAGTGCCTACCCAAAATCATACAAAGATTATCATATAATCACTCATTAAATTAATATAAGGTATTGCCGGCTCTGATACCAATTGTTGGTTTCGAAAACCAGTTTTTAAAAATTTTAGCGGAAGCATGGTATGGATCAAATCGCACATATAAAAATTTTTCTCAAAAATTTTTCCGGCGACAATACTTATATTAATTTAATAAAATAAATTAAGAAGAAAGTTTAGAGATTGACCGTTGTCCGATTAGGTCGTTTGAAATTCTTGATCTCCTTCAAGAACCTTCTTAAGTACTTCAAATCTTTTGGAAAACACCAATCTTCTTGAGAACTCCAAATCCTTCGAAACACCAACAATTCTTTCTCAACGTTCTCCGAATCACGATGAACTGGAAACGAGTGGGCGTTTCTGAATTTGGGTTTGATCACACACTTGAATTTTTTTGATTCACTTTGTATTCTCAACTCATGAGACAAAGTGAAGGAGAAGAGGAGAAGAAACTCTCTGAGGAAAAAGTTACGTATCTATTTTTCTCTGTCAAAAAGGAGATAAATATATCTTCCTTTTCTTTAGATACATCGAATGTATCCTCTTTTTAGTATTGCAGAGAAATAACTAACACTCCTCTTTTTTTTTATTTAAATTAATTAATTAATCAAATTAATTAATTAATTTATCCTTCTTTGTGGAACTAATTGCACGCCCACTATCTTTCTATAGTGGGCGTATTATGATATGGGAGAGAGAAAATCTCTCTCCCAACATATATCAGTTACCTTTTTTTTTTTTTTTAACCCTTTTTTTTATTTTATTTTGAACTATTCAAAATAAAATAACTGATATATTCTCTTCCACATCTATCAAAAATTCAAAATTCAAGATTCAAAGATTTTATGTGAACCACCCTGTGGTGCACAACTACGATGTGGT
The DNA here is from genome assembly GCA_025413485.1 of Ficus microcarpa. NCBI lineage: Eukaryota > Viridiplantae > Streptophyta > Magnoliopsida > Rosales > Moraceae > Ficus > Ficus microcarpa. Next base: position 28,137,003 of record CM046384.1, read on the forward strand.
CCTTACCACACTGTATAATCTTTAATTTAAAACTATTTTAAATTTATTTTAAATAATCATATTATTTAAATTACAAATTAATCTAATTAATTTGTTGTGTGAATATTAATACAGAATTCTCAATTCTAAATTAATATATTAACCCAACATAAAATAATGTTCACATGATTTAATGGAGCCGTTGAGAGGAACTATGGACTTTATAATTTTAAGCTCCAATAATTTTGACAATTAATTAACACCTTAATTAAAATACCAAAATTATTAATTCCAAATTATTCTACTAAAAATTTGGAATTGCACTCTTAAAATTATAAAACTAATTATATTCAAAGATTTGAATTGCCCATTGATATAGTCACTACATATAAATCAATCCTCCATAAACGGTTCATAATTAAAGCTAGGTATTTTCCGTTAACCTCTTTAATTATATCTTTCTCCTTAAGTACCATTGATTCTCTAATGAATAATATATTTATGATCTAATCATAAATTGAGCGCTCTTATTATTCAAGTTCCGAATCAACACTTAAGGGAACCGTCCATCTAACTTCTTTATGAAGGAATGGATTTCATCTTGTATATTAATATTCCCAGCTACTTATTATATTATATTTCCAATATACCAAGAATTTGACACTATTCATTTGTGTCATTGCTCGATATGTCAAAAAATATGATACAATAAATAGGAGTCTATTAATTACTCAGAATTAAGATCGATTCATATATGACCATCATTGACTAATTTTGAATGCTCTATATGACAACGGAAATTATTAGAGATTCATAATTAATCGTGTTCCAGTCCTATATAATCAAATTATATAAAGCACTTTCATTCCAATAATCTCATTATTAACAATCCGGATAAGATCATTTCATTCAGAATGTAATGAACCGCGCTAGTAATTTTAAATTAAAGATCCCAACTTTAATTTTTAATTACGGACAGATTTAGATTATTTTACTTTAAATATTATCCTCCTGTATATAACACTTATATACAATATTTAAAGTCATATTTAAATAATCTAGGGTTTTCGATATTTATAAAGCATCTAAACATGCATGCAAAAATAATATTGAAAAAATCCTCAAATTAAATCAGCAAAATAATACATCTCATTTGTTTATGGGCACATATCCCAACAGTGTTCTCTGTCAAAACCAAAGGATTCACCCTGCTAAGAGATTTTAACGTTGATCTTGCTGTTGCTGATGCTCTTGGAAGAAAAGCCACGATAAGGAATTCTGCGTGACCATCACCAAGTTAAGTCTGAACATAAAGTTCTCTCTTAGCTCTTCAATTCCACAAGCTTTCGCGTTCGTCAAATGGGATTGAAGTCGTGTCCATGCCCACTGATCTTTATTATCAGTATACCAAAGAAGATGAATATTATGGCGGCCTTCCTTTTATGCGACAAGATTCCTTGTTCATCTTTAGCAACGACATCGCTCTTTAGATGATGTATAGAGTTGACATTGGTGACGCCCTATTTCTCCAGACGGTAATACAGGTTTCTCTCGAAGTTGGCAGGGTGTGTACAGATAAGAGGATGATTTGTGTCTGACGAGACGGGGTTCAAGTCTAGTTATTGCTTCCCATCTCTCTCACCTGAGCTTCACACGTATTCCAAATTACATAGCACCGGCAGAGGTCTATCAGACTGCACGCACCATGGGGAATGATAGCAAGAAGTATAACCACACCTGGGAGTTCCCTATAGATTGGCGATTTTTTTATAGGTAAGTTACACTTTTGCGAGATTGATATGCATATAAACGCAATGGGTGATCGGAGTTTTCAAATTTTTATAGCAAATCAAAGGGCGGAAAAATCTGCAGATGTGGTTACATGGAGTGGTTACATAGTCGCAATGTTTGGAATAGGAGATGAAAAGAAAATAAACCTCTCTATCGCTCTACAGGTAAACTCAGATTGGACAAGTACATATGCCGATGCAATTTTGAATGGAGTGGAGATCTTTAAATTGAACAACTCCAATGGCAGCCTCGCTGACCCATTTCTGATTCATGAGTCATCTCCAAGCCACCAGGACGAGATCATAGTTATCGTCTACGTTGTAGTTTCCAGGACGGTAGTTATACTCTCAAGCCTCGGTATCTTTGTTCCCTGGCGAAGAAGAAGTGTCAATAAGTCAGGCTCTTGTGACCAAACCCCTTGGTGGGGTTGTACTGCACTTATTACGGCCACGTCAAGTAAGACTAGAGGCTCATCATCATCAACCTTACAGTCTGATCCATGTCGCTACTTTTCATTGCTGAGATCAAGCCCCCACCAAAAACTTCAATGATATTTATGTCATCGGTGTTGGAGGGTTTGGCAACGTGTACAAAGGAAACATCGATGGTGGGGCGACTACTGCTGCGATCAAACGACCGAAGCCAGAGTCATCACAAGGGATCAATGAGTTCAAGACTGAGTTCGAAATGCTCTCCCATCTCTGCCACCTCAATCTCGTCTCATTGATTGGCTATTGTGACTAGAACGGAGAGATGATCCTTGTGTACGAGTACATGGCACTTGGGACTCTCTCCAGTCATATATGCAACACCGAAAATCCACCCATCTCGTGGAAACGAAGACTCCAAATTTGCATTGGAGCCGCTAATGGCTTGCACTACCTGTTGGAAAAAAATGGGTTTTTAACAATTTGGAGAAGCCATTTTGAGGTCTAAATTTGAATGGGACCCACTTAGTAAAATTGACCGGTCATGGTGGATTTGCGTTCTCCGTCGCGAGGAGATCGAAATCATATATTTATACGTCCAAAATGGGGTTCGGGTGAATGAGAAATTGATGCTCAAAGTGTGCCAATTGAAAAGGATTTTGTTGGAAAAAATGTGGAGTCCCACATTGGTAATGAATGAAAGCTTGATGGACTTTATAAGGATTTGCACTTTTAGACTTGGGTAAGCTTGTGTACCCAAGATGCTCTCTCACGCACAGGGGGGGTGCAAATCCCAGCCCGATGGATTGGGGGCCCAATGTGTGCGCCCCCACGACATGGGCGACGCGAATGCCGGTTCATCGAGCTTGCTCCGCGCGAGCTTTGTTTTGGAATTTTTTTTTCTCTCCAACATAAATTCCAAATCAATACATGAGCTCCAAATCCGGATCTTGTGTAACCTCCAAACCCGGATTTGTGTAACCTCCAAGATCGGATTTTTTGTAACCTCCAAACCCGGATTTGTATAACCTCCTACTCCAATCCGGATTTTTCCAAATATTTTGTAACTAAAAGTCCGGATTTTATATCCTCCTTGAGCCTATAAAAGGAGGCCTCTACAAGGTTGAAAAACACACTTCGCACTTCACAAAATCCGTAAGCACTAGTTTCCTTCCTCTTGTTTTCTTGTTCTTGTTTTCTTCTTATAGTGGTCGGTTTTTTTGAGGTTTTGGTGATAGAGGGAAGACTTTGTTTCAAGTTTGTCGGAGGCGGTTTTTCGATTGTGCTAGACTACCACTGTTGTCGTTGTATCTTGGGAAACGGACGTCCATTTGAAACCTCGTGCACTTACCGAAGGGGACGAATCTGTTTTAAGGAAAGCGTGATCCACGTGCCTCGACAATTTTCTTTGTTTGCTTTACTTCGGGTTAAGGTTGTATTTTGATGTACTCCATTTTCATTATATAATTTCTTGAATTCGCTTGTTCGTTGTTTATGCTCTATATTTTCTAACAATCTTAAAACAGATCGATTCATAGACGACGGACAGGTTGTTCGCATTCGATGGGAATTGCTTATATTTTTTATGCTACGGGTTATGGTAGCTTAATTTTTGAAAAACCGTTTTCTTTTTCAAACGTTAGTCCATATACTATATATATATATATATATATATATATATAAGTTAATTTATTTTGGAAACGATCCATTAAATTTCAAGTTTTAAAATATATATATCGTTTTCTTATATATATAACGTTTTCTTTAAAAACTGTTTATATTTTTTATATTATTAGCTATATGTACTTATAGCTTTATTTAATTGGTTTGAGTTATTTGCTATATTGGTAATTAGAATTTGATTCTAATATTGTGGTTTGGTTTTAAGAAATGGCTGAAAACATGAACATCGTGCCAACGGAGAATCCATTTGTGACACCAGTGCCATCACCTCGGGTAGCCTCGTCTTCAACACAACCTGTGGCGGTCTCGGTTCCTGTTAATCATAATGAGAAACCGGATAAATTTACCGGGCTGAATTTTAAAACGTGGCAATAAAAGATGTTGTTCTATCTGACCACTCTGAATCTTGCGAGATTCCTGAAAGAAGATCCTCTTACAATGAAGGAGGATGAGACGGATGCACAAGTAGTGCATGCTTTTGATGCTTGGAAACATTCTGATTTCCTGTGTCGGAAATACATTCTGAATGGCTTGTCTGACTCACTTTATAGTGTATATAGCATGAAGGGATCGGCTAAGGAACTGTGGGAGTCCTTGGATCGTAAGTACAAGTCTGAAGATGCAGGTGCTAAAAAGTTCGTGGTGGGACAGTTCATGAACTTTAAGATGGTGGATTCCAAAATCGTCATCAGTCAAGGTCAAAAGCTGCAATTAATCATTCACGGAATTCATGCTGAAGGAATGGTTATTAGTGAGTCTTTCTAGGTAGCTGCGATTATAGAGAAGCTGCCCCCTGCGTGGAAAGACTTTAAGAACTATTTGAAGTATAAAAGAAAGGAAATGAATGTAGAAGACCTCATTGTGAGACTTCGCATTAAGGAAGATAATAGAGGCTCGGAGAAGAAGCTCTCCAACAACTTTACTGCCAGTTCCGCTAAGGCTAATGTAGTGGAGCATGGTCACAAGAACAAGAAACAGGGGTCTAAACTGGGACCTAAAGGTGGAATTTCTAAGAAACAGAAATTCCAAGAGAAGTGTTTCAATTGTGACAAAATGGGTCACAAGTCGGCTGATTGTAGATTACCGAAAAGAAACAAGAAGAAAGAGGCCAATGTGGTGGACTCCATCACACAAGAGGTGTCCGACATCAGTCTTTCAACTGTAGTTTCTGAAGTCAACATGGTGGATTCCAACCCAAAGGAGTGGTGGCTTGATACTGGTGCCACCTGTCGTGTTTGTTCAGATAGAGCTGCATTTGTTGATCTAGTTCCTTTGGAAACTGGGGAGAAGCTGTATATGGGAAATTCTGCAACTTCGGAGATCAAGGGTTAAGGGACTGTATTCCTGAAGATGACGTCCAGAAAGGAAGTGAAGCTGCACAACGTGCTGTATGTGCTTGAAATCCGGAAGAACCTGATTTCCGGAACAATGATGAGCTTGCATGGCTTCAAGATGGTTTTTAAGGCCCAGAAAATAGTTTTGTCTAAGTACGGAATGTATGTGGGAAAGGGTTATGTGAAAGATGGAATGTGGAAAATGAATGTAATGGCTGTTAAGCCCAATTCCATTAATAAGAATAAAAAGTCTTCCACTTATATGCTTGAGTCTTCTAATTTATAGCATGGTAGACTAGGACATGTTAATTTTGATACATTGCGTAGATTAATTAACTTGGATCACATATCCACTTTTGAAATTGATTCAAAACATAAGTGTGAAACTTGTGTTGAGGCAAAACAAACAAGATCATCATTTCAAACAATTGAAAGGAATATTGAACCACTTGAATTAATTCATAGCGATATTTGTGACTTAAAATTTGTTCAAACAAGAGGTGGTAACAAGTATTTTATCACGTTTATCGATGATAGCACAAAATATTGCTACTTGTATTTGCTTAAAAGCAAAGATGAGGCTATAGAGAAATTTGTTCTTTATAAGCAAGAAGTTGAGAACCAACTTAATAAGAAAATTAAGATGGTAAGAAGTGACCGTGGTCGTGAATATGTAGAACCATTTGGTGAATTTTGTTCACAATATGATATTATTCATGAGGTCACGCCACCTTATTCTCCTCAGTCAAATGGAGTGGCTGAACGTAAGAATCGTACCTTAAAGGATATGATGAATGTAATGTTGTTAAGTTCTGGTTTGCCACAGAACATGTGGGGGGAAGCCATTTTGTCGGCTAATTATCTTTTAAATAAGATTCCCCGGAAAAAGGAGGATAAAACCCCATATGAATTATGGAAAGGAAGGAAGCCTTCTTATAAATACTTAAGAGTATGGGGTTGCCTTGCCAAAGTATTGGTACCCGGGCCAAAGAAGATGAGAATAGGTCCTAAAACGGTTGATTGCATCTTTATTGGATATGCCCAAACAATAGTGCATATCGGTTCCTTGTGCATGAATCTAAAAACCCTGACATACACAAAAACACGATAATAGAATCTAGGAATGCATCGTTTTTTGAACATATATTTCCTTATAATTCCAAGGAAGATGTTCCAAGTTCGTCTAAACGAATTCATGAGACTATTGAAGAGAATAGTCAAGACCAAGAGTCAAATTGTGAAAATGAGAAAGAGGAAGAAGAGTTTAGACGAAGCAAAAGGGCAAGGACAGAAAAATCATTTGGACCAGATTTTCTGACCTATACGCTAGAGGCTGAACCTCAAACTTATAAAGAAGCAATAAGCTCCACTAATGGTCTTTTATGGAAAGAAGCCATAGAGAGTGAAATTGATTCTATCTTGCAAAACCATACTTGGGAGTTAGTGGATCTTCCTCCGGGAAGTAAACCATTAGGTTTTAAGTGGATTTTCAAACGGAAAATGAAGGCAGATGAAACAATTGATAAGTATAAGGCCAGACTTGTAATAAAAGGATATAGACAAAGAGAAGGCTTTAATTACTTTGACACATATTCTCCCATGACGAGAATAACCTAAATAAGAATGATTTTGGCGATTGCCGCACTGTGGAATCTTGAAGTCCATCAAATGGACGTAAAGACAGCTTTTCTTAATGGAGATCTTGAAGAAGAAATTTATATGGAACAACCCGAGGGTTGTACAGCTCCAGGACAAAAAAAGAAAGTCTGCAAACTTGTGAAGTCCTTGTATGGACTTAAGCAAGCCCCAAAATAATGGCACGAAAAATTTGATAGTGTCATGATGACAAATGGGTTCAAAATCAATGAGTGTAACAAGTGTGTTTATGTCAAGAACACAGATGACGGATATGTCATACTCTGTCTATATGTAGATGACATGCTAATCATAGGTAGCAATGGTCGGATGATCAAATCTACAAAGGATATGTTAAATTCAAGATTTGACATGAAAGACATGGGACTAGCAGATGTAATTTTGGGAATTAAAATTATAAGATCACCTAATGGTCTTATATTGAGTCAGTCACACTATGTGGACAAGATACTCGATAAATTCAATAAAGATGATTCTGGAGTGGCCAGAACTCCAATTGATGTAAATCAACATCTCTCCAAGAATAGAGGAGATTGTATATCTCAAGTGGATTATGCAAGAGTGATAGGGAGTCTGATGTACTTAATGAGTTGTACAAGACCAGACATTGCTTTCATCGTGAGTTGTTTGAGTAGATTCACGAGTAATCCAGGGGCCGACCACTGGAAAGCAATTGTTAGAGTACTCAGGTACTTACGTTATACTCGTGACTATGGGCTGCATTATACTAGATTTCCTGCTGTCCTAGAAGGATATTCAGATGCAAGCTGGATATCTGATATACAGGATTCTAAAGCCACTAGTGGATACGTATTCACTCTGGGAGGTGCAGCAGTATCATGGAAATCTTCTAAGCAGACAGTAATAACCAGATCCACGATGGAATCTGAGTTTGTAGCTTTAGATAAAAGCGGAAAAGAGGCTGAATAGCTACGACAGTTCTTAGAAGATATTCCAGAATGGCCGAAACCTGTGCCTGCAATAAGCATACATAGTGATAGTCAATCAGCTATAGGCAGGGCACAAAATGTCATGTATAACGGTTGGTCAAGACACATTCGTCGTCGACATAATACCGTTAGACAATTAATCTCAACTGGAATTATAACGATTGACTATGTAAAGTCAAAAGAAAATATTGCGGATCCGCTAACCTTTGTTAAATAGAGATCTAGTTGAGAAATCATCAAGGGGAATGGGATTCAAGCCCACGGAAAAATAGGTCGAAACAGTGGAAACCCAACCTAGTAGACTGGAGATCCCAAGATCTAGGTTCAATGTGATAACTCAACTGAATAGACCGAGTAGGATCACTGTGGGGGTTACCCTCTAGCTCATTCCTGTGATGAAAACAGTGATACCCGTACGAGATAGGTTGAGCTATGCTTTTAATGATTTTTAAGCGTCGGGAATCCGAGCGGAGTAATGCGGGATACTCTTGATTAAGAAATCACCTATGTAAGAGAGAAGTGGGGCCGCTTCAAAGAAGAATTGCTAGGGCTCAATTCTTTAAAAACTCTTGCAGAACCAGGACGATGTCCATGGCCAAAATGGACATAAACATGAGAACTGAACCTGTGTCAGGAAAATATCTGTGTGGAGCATACTATCGTTTACACAAATGGCAGAACAGTTCAAGGACAATGTGTCTTCTGATCAGCCAGTAAAGAAAGTATATTTTCACGAGGGAAGGTTCAAGGGTTAACGCCTACCTATCCTGTGCAGATATTAACTGTAGAATTCTATCACCGTGTAGTGTCTTTTGTTTTCCCTCGTCGTTGGTTAATTTTCATTCATGTGGGGGATTGTTGGAAAAAATGGGTTTTTAATCATTTGGAGGAGCCATTTTGAGGTCTAAATTTGAATGGGACCCACTTGGTAAAATTGACGGGTCTTGGTGGATTTGCGTTCTCCGTCGCGAGGAGATCGAAATCATATATTTATACGTCCAAAATGGGGTTCGGGTGCATGAGAAATTGATGCTCAAAGTGTGCCCATTGGAAAGGATTTTGTTGGAAAAAATGTGGAGTCCCACATTGGTAATGGATGAAAGCTTGATGGACTTTATAAGGATTTGCACTTTTAGACTTGGGTAAGCTTGTGTACCTAAGATGCTCTCTCACGCGCAGGGGGGTGCAAATCCCAGCCCGATGGGTTGGGGGTTGGGGGCCCAATATGTGCGCCCGCACGACGTGGGTGACATGAATGCCGATTCGTAAAGCTTGCTCCGCACGAGCTTTGTTTTAGAATTTTTTTTCTCTCCAACATAAATTCCGAATCAATACATGAGCTCCAAATCCGGATCTTGTGTAACCTCTAAACCCGGAGTTGTGTAACCTCCAAGATCGGATTTTTTGTAACCTCCAAACCCGGATTTGTGTAACCTCCTAGATCGGATTTGTTGTTATCCTCCAATCCGGATTTTTCCGGATATTTTGTAACTAAAAGTCCGGATTTTATATCCCCCTTGAGCCTATAAAAGGAGGCCTCCACAAGGTTGAAAAACACACTTCACACTTCACAAAATCCGAAAGCACTATAGTTTCCTTCCTCTTGTTTTCTTGTTCTTGTTTTCTTCTTGTAGTGGTCGGTTTTTTTGAGGTTTTGGTGATAGAGGGAAGACTTTGTTTCAAGTTCGTCGGAGGTAGTTTTTCGATCGTGCTAGACTACCACTGTTGTCGTTGTATTCTGGGAAACGGCCGTCCATTTGAAGCCTCGTGCACTTACCGGAGGGGACGAATCTGTTTTAAGGAAAGCGTGATCCATGTGCCTCGACAATTTTCTTTGTTTGCTTTACTTCGGGTTAAGGTTGTATTTTGATGTACTTTATTTTCATTATGGGGGTGTTTGGTGTGTTAGTTTGAGTTGAAATATTTTAGTTGTAATAGTAAATTTATTTGAATTTTCAGAAAAGACAAAAAACTTTTTGGGAAAAAGACAAAAACTTTTTAGAAAAAAGACAAAAAAAAGTTTGAAATGAGTTGGAGTTGGAATGGTTGCCAAACAGGACCTATATAATTTCTTGAATTCGCTTGTTCGTTGTTTATGCTCTATATTTTCTAACACTACCTTCATGCGGAAGTCAAACACACCATCATTCATCGTGATGTAAAGACGACAAATATCTTATCAGACGTGAAATGGGTCGCCAAGGTCTTAGATTTCGGGTTGTCAAAAGTGTGACCTCCTAACGAAGCAAAGAACCATGTCAGCACAATGGTCAAGGACAGTCTCGGGTATTTGGACCCGGAGTACTACAGACTTCAACAGCTAACTGAGAAGTCGGATGTTTATTCATATGGCGTTGTAGTGTGTGAAGTACTATGTGGTAGGCCACCGGTGATGCCAATGGTGGAGACGATGCTAATGAGCCTAGCTGAGTGGGTGCGGAGTTGCTATCGTGACGGGACACTTGATTGGATCGTGGATACATATCTCATGGGGAAGATTGCGCCCGAGTGTTTGAAGAAGTTCGGTGAGATCGCAGTGAGGTGCATGCTCGATATATAAAGGAGTGGGAACGGCCGTCGATGAAGGAACTCGTGCTCGGTGCAGTTGCAGCAGAACTTGGAGGGAAATATCAAGATTGGTGGGGAAGCACTTACTGAAATGAGTGGAGATGGTACAAAGTCTGGACGTCATTGTAGCTGGGGAGACACATCTGGGGTTGTTTTCTCTGAGATCAAAATGAGCTACAAGCGAGGGGACATGACTCAACAGCAGATTAAGTTATCTTTTCCTTCCACCACAACATTCTAAACATCTCTTATTGAGCTTGCTGGTCTTCGTGAAACTAATAATCATTCTCTCTCTCTCTCTCTTTAAGAAATTGGAAAAATTTATGTGTGGTATCATTGGCTTGCTGGGTATATCTTCCTATTTACTTGCGTATGTCTCTCTCTTACTATTTGTGGTCTCCAAGTCAAGTTGCTATCTTGGATGGATCAACTTTGCTGTCTTGGATCAACTTGCTTTTGAAAAAACAGAAAGTGACTACCAACGAAAAAATATATACATATATATATATATATATTATAGAGAAAAAGACAAAACCCCACTATATTATGCGGCTACAAGAATTTATAATCTTATTCTTGCTAAAAATTGACCGACTACTTTTGCTTTTAAAATATTGTAATGGATCTACTTAGAACAACTTGGAACAGAAACATGAGAACTAAGTTGTCTCCAATAGGCATAATTTTTGCACGAAGAAAATAGAAAATTACCAAGTAGCAGTCATAGACAAGGAAACATCAAATGAACGAAACTAGGCATAATTACTACCTCTAGTTCTTTAAAGAATACCTAATTATAGATATAATAATAAATAAAAAAAGAGTGCATGATTTTGGACGCATCCATGATTTGTCTTTAACAGCATCGTCCTGCTTTTAAAGGGGTGTTTGTTTCATATTTCATTTCAACTCAAACTGTACTTTTTTTTTTGTCTTTTTCTTAAAAAATTTTTGTGTTTTTCCCAAAAAGTTTTTTATCTTTTCTGAAAATTCAAAAAAAATTTACTATTACAACTAAAATATTTCAACTCGAACTAATCAACCAAACACCCCTAAGTCTTCCCTCTCTTTCTCTCTCTGACTTGACTTTTCTCTGTGTTCTTTTCTTTCCCTTTTAGTCTTGTGGGGCCAGTGTCATTTGGTCACTTTCATGATGAAGTGGTAAAAAATCAAAGCTGTCAAAGCTCACCTAAATTCAAGAAAAATAATTAAGCAAACGGGGTGACTCAAGAGAGTTCAAGGTTCTCACATCCACATATCTATTATCTATTAACTATATAAAAATGTGAAAGTGAAAACTTCTTGTCCGAAACGATTCGTTTTTGGACGAAAACAGTTTCTTTTTTTTTTCTTTTTTTTTCAGTCTTTCAATTCTTTTTTTTTTTGGTTTATTTATTTGTTTTTACCTTCAAATTTATTTAGTTTTTCATTTAAATAAATTGCCAAATTTATTTGGACGAAAACACTTTTTAAACATTTATTTAAATAAATTGCCAAATTTTTTCATGCGTAGAAAAACAGTCAATTAATCAGTGATTTATTATATTCAATCAATAAATAGTACATATTAATATTTTTCATTCATTAATTAAACCATGATCAATTACTTAATCACTGGTTGATAGGGATGACAATAGAACTGGGTGAAGTGAGAATAATTCCCCTACCCCTATGCTTAATCCTCCTTTTACCCCCAAAAACCACCCCCATACCCACTTAATTTGAGGTGGGGACGGAGAATTTGCACGAGTGATGATCATATCTTAGGGGGAGTTTGGTGCTCCCACTCGGACTGTGTTTTCACAGTTCATTCCCAATTGAATGCCTTTGGTTCCTTGGTTCAGCTTGAATCTTTGTTTGACCCGTTATACAGTAAACCCAAATGGGTTTACTGTTCACCCGAAGCTCTCGCACTGTGTTGTCTCATCCATCGCCTCTCTGCTGGCGAATCTCTGCCTCCACCTGCTCCCGAATCTGCCTCCTCCTGGTCGCGAATCTCGGCCTCCTCCATTCGGGCGCCCATGTGCTACTGTCAGTGGCCGTATCGCTGCTTCATCCATCCCATCCCCCAGCGAGCAGGTTGCAGTCGCGTGGGTTTGTGAAATCGCTATCTCCCTCGACGAAATTGAGTGCAAACGAACCTCGGCCACAAGGCAGGCAGCAGATGAGGCACCGTTTGAGGAGGACGAAGCGACAGGCCCTTGCCCGATTACCCAATATTTCCAAGTTCGGAAACGACGTAATCGGCCCGTTAAGTCGTGCTTTAGTCTGATTTCGGCCACCGTATACTCATCGTGCGGCTCTAATTCGGTAACCCTTGTATACTTCCATCCTCTAACGATTAAACTTGGTTATGTTCATCATTGATTATTTGTGTTTTTTCCAATTCCCATCGCCCAATATGTATATTTGAATCTTTGATTTGCCTGTTTGGACCCCATTGCGCTGTTCCTATCTCTCTCTACTCTCGCTCTATTGGCTCCTATTCGGGTTTGTTCTCCGATGTTGTTATAATGCTCTAGACGGAATAGTTTCTGATTGTGTGTTGTGGGAAAATTGATGGTGAAGACAAATCCCAAACGTTTTAGACAAGACATTCTTTTCGGGCCTTACTCTTCAGTTTCTATGGTGTTTTCTCGGCAATCCATTTGTTTTTGAGATTTTTGTTGCCGTTTGTGTGTGTTTTGCTTTGTCTGGTTTATGTATGACTTGCAGTTAGTAATTGCAATTCGGTTATTTGATGCTTTCGTTTCAATATGGGTTAGTTTCTTAATTTCGGTGAATAAGAAATAATGCTTGTTAACTTGGTGTACTTTTTATAGATCATCCTAGTACGGGCATTTGTTTTGCCCATTTTGTTACTTCGAATTGCAATTGTCAATGCAACAGGGCAACAATTTTTCATTTCGGTTATTTGAGTTGAAACTCTCCCTTTTAACTGTTAGGCAATAGTTCTTTACAACTTATGGGAAAATCAGCCAAATCTCCACTTTGGCTGATTATAATGCATTTTTAAGTCCATCCCCATGATTCATAACAGGTTTGACAGTTTCTATGGTGTTTTTGGCGAGTCGAGGTCGGTTTTGACTAGTTTCGGGCCGAAACTAGTCAAACTTTCATATTTTTTGAGTTTGGCTACTTGTTAGGCTCCAACCATCTTTGTTATGCATTTCTAAGTCCATCCCCATGATTCATAATAGGTTTGACAGTTTCTATGGTGTTTTTGACGAGTCGAGGTCGGTTTTGACTAGTTTCGGGCCGAAACTAGTCAAACTTTTATATTTTTTGAGTTTGGCTTATTGTTAGGCTCCAACCATCTTTGTTATGCATTTTTAAGTCCATCCCCATGATTCATAACAGGTTTGACAGTTTCTATGGTGTTTTTGGCGAGTCGAGGTCGGTTTTGACTAGTTTCGGGTCGAAACTAGTCAAACATTCATATTTTTTGAGTTTGGCTGCTTGTTAGGCTCCAACCATCTTTGTTATGCATTTTTAAGTCCATCCCCATGATTCATAACAGGTTTGACAGTTTCTATGGTGTTTTTGACAAGTCGAGGTCGGTTTTGACTAGTTTCGGGTCAAAACTAGTCAAACTTTCATATTTTTTGAGTTTGGCTGATTGTTAGGCTCCAACCATCTTTGTTATGCATTTTTAAGTCCATCCCCATGATTCATAACGGGTTTGACAGTTTCTATGGTGTTTTTGGCGAGTCGAGGTCGGTTTTGACTAGTTTCGGGCTGAAACTAGTCAAACTTTCATATTTTTTGAGTTTGGCTAATTGTTAGGCTCCAACCATCTTTGTTATGCATTTTTAAGTCCATCCCCATGATTCATAACAGGTTTGACAGTTTCTATGGTGTTTTTGACAAGTCGAGGTCGGTTTTGACTAGTTTCGGGTCAAAACTAGTCAAACTTTCATATTTTTTGAGTTTGGCTGATTGTTAGGCTCCAACCATCTTTGTTATGCATTTTTAAGTCCATCCCCATGATTCATAACGGGTTTGACAGTTTCTATGGTGTTTTTGGCGAGTCGAGGTCGGTTTTGACTAGTTTCGGGCTGAAACTAGTCAAACTTTCATATTTTTTGAGTTTGGCTGATTGTTAGGCTCCAACCATCTTTGTTATGCATTTTTAAGTCCATCCCCATGATTCATAAAGGGTTTGACAGTTTCTATGGTGTTTCTGGCGAGTCGAGGTCGGTTTTGACTAGTTTCGGGCCGAAACTAGTCAAACTTTCATATTTTTTGAGTTTGGCTGATTGTTAGGCTCCAACCATCTTTGTTATGCATTTTTAAGTCCATCCCCATGATTCATAACAGGTTTGACAGTTTCTATGGTGTTTTTGGCGAGTCGAGGTCGGTTTTGACTAGTTTCAGGCCGAAACTAGTCAAACTTTCATATTTTTTGAGTTTGGCTGATTGTTAGGCTCCAACCATCTTTGTTATGCATTTTTAAGTCCATCCCCATGATTCATAACAGGTTTGACAGTTTCTATGGTGTTTTTGACAAGTCGAGGTCGGTTTTGACTAGTTTCGGGTCAAAACTAGTCAAACTTTCATATTTTTTGAGTTTGGCTGATTGTTAGGCTCCAACCATCTTTGTTATGCATTTTTAAGTCCATCCCCATGATTCATAACGAGTTTGACAGTTTCTATGGTGTTTTTGGCGAGTCGAGGTCGGTTTTGACTAGTTTCGGGCTGAAACTAGTCAAACTTTCATATTTTTTGAGTTTGGCTGATTGTTAGGCTCCAACCATCTTTGTTATGCATTTTTAAGTCCATCCCCATGATTCATAACAGGTTTGACAGTTTCTATGGTGTTTTTGACAAGTCGAGGTCGGTTTTGACTAGTTTCGGGTCAAAACTAGTCAAACTTTCATATTTTTTGAGTTTGGCTGATTGTTAGGCTCCAACCATCTTTGTTATGCATTTTTAAGTCCATCCCCATGATTCATAACAGGTTTGACAGTTTCTATGGTGTTTTTGGCGAGTCGAGGTCGGTTTTGACTAGTTTCGGGCTGAAACTAGTCAAACTTTCATATTTTTTGAGTTTGGCTGATTGTTAGGCTCCAACCATCTTTGTTATGCATTTTTAAGTCCATCCCCATGATTCATAAAGGGTTTGACAGTTTCTATGGTGTTTCTGGCGAGTCGAGGTCGGTTTTGACTAGTTTCGGGCCGAAACTAGTCAAACTTTTATATTTTTTGAGTTTGGCTGCTTGTTAGGCTCCAACCATCTTTGTTATGCATTTTTAAGTCCATCCCCATGATTCATAACAGGTTTGACAGTTTCTATGGTGTTTTTGGCGAGTCGAGGTCGGTTTTGACTAGTTTCAGGCCGAAACTAGTCAAACTTTCATATTTTTTGAGTTTGGCTGATTGTTAGGCTCCAACCATCTTTGTTATGCATTTTTAAGTCCATCCCCATGATTCATAACAGGTTTGACAGTTTCTATGGTGTTTTTGGCGAGTCGAGGTCGGTTTTGACTAGTTCGGGGCCGAAACTAGTCGAAATTGCATATTTTCCGACTTAGGCAGTTTTGAAACCTCGAAGTTGCTTCGTTATGAATATTTAGGTATGCTAGAGTCAATTCCTAAGTGAAACGCCTCTTTTTTTTCAGTTTTCTGCATTTTTGAGTCCGTTTCGACTAGTTCGGGGTCGAAACTAGTCGAAATTGCATATTTTCCGACTTAGGCAGTTTTGAAACCTCGAAGTTGCTTTGTTATGCATATTTAGGTATGCTAGAGTCAATTCCTAAGTGAAACGCCTCTTTTTTTTCAGTTTTCTGCATTTTTGAGTCCGTTTCGACTAGTTCGGGGCCAAAACTAGTCGAAATTGCATATTTTCCGACTTAGGTAGTTTTGAACCTCGAAGTTGCTTCGTTATGCATATTTAGGTATGCTAGAGTCAATTCCTAAGTGAAACGCCTCTTTTTTTCAATTTTCTGCATTTTCGAGTCCGTTTCGACTAGTTTCGGGCCGAAACTAGTCGAAATTGCATATTTTCCGACTTAGGCAGTTTTGAAACCTTCCACTAGCTTTGTTATGCATATTTAGGTTTGCTTAGCTGATTTCCAAATTGTTTTAGACGTCCATCGCTGTTTTTTGCAGATTTTGGTCCGTTTCGACCAGTTTCGGGCCGAAACTAGTCGACTTTGCATCTCTGTCCACTTTAGCTGTTTTTGTTGCTTCTCCAAACTCTGTTATGCATATTTAGGTTCAGCTACGTGATTTCCATACTGTTTGACAGGTCCTTGGCTGAATTTTTCATTTCGAGGTTCGCTTAGCTGATTTCCAAAGTGTTTTTGTCCCATGTTGGCAATGATGTAAACAATATATGCTTTTTTCTTGTAATATAATATGTCTGGTGAGTTGGTAACTCGATATTTCATGTCAGTTACCGGTATATAATAACATGGTCTGTATCCCATGTTTTATATGCCTTGGAAGCTGTATATGTATCGGGCCTATGCTGACATACCGCATATCATATATGTCAAACGCTTTATACTGAGCCAACACATATTCCTTAGCAATTGTTGGTTTTTGTTGAAGTCTTTCTATTTGTTTTTGTTATCGCGATAATAAGGAAATGCCTCGAAAAGGATCGGGTGAGAGCTACGTATGGACTGCGAAGAAGGAAAAAAGATTTCTCGACTGCCTTGACGACTACAATGCCACCACTGGCGGTAAACCCCCCCCCCCCCAAAGCAATCTTAGAACTATGGGCAACTCAGTTTAACGCTGAGTTTGGAGGAGTCCCTGCCTTCGGTTTAACTCTATCTCAAAAGAAGGAACGGATGAAGAAAATTTATAGGGGCTGGAAGGTGTTACAAGCGCGGACAGGCCTGGGTTACGATCCAGCAACGGATCGGGTAATGTGCTCCGACGAGGCGTGGCAGAGCTTTATTCATGTAAGCGTCCGATAAACTATGTCTCTTTACGTTATTATATTTGATAACTCACTTTTCGTATTGACTAATTGTGACGTCTGTGATAATATATTCTGAATTTTCATATACAGCTTCATCCAGAATGCAAACATCTCAGGCATGAGAGACTTCGCCACAAAGAGATTTATTATAATATTTTTGAGAAAAAGCATGCTACAGGTGCATCGGGGTATGCGTCCGTAACAATGCCAGATGAGACAGGGTCGTTTTTTGATTTCGACGCATCTATGGACAACTCGGCATATCACCCAGAGATACAAGACGATTTCTGTCCGACCCCAAGTACGCGCCGAATGAACAACCTCAGGGTGGGTGACAATGCAGCTCCATCCCGGTCTGGGCGAAGTTCTGAAAAGCGAAAGTTAAGAGACGAGGCGGACGAGATGACGTGCCTGGCGATGAAGGAAATTGTCACCCATTTCCGTGGCGGCGGCCAATCGGGATCAAGTCACGCCCAGTCAGACGAAACGGATCACATGCTGGCGTGTATAAACATCATGACCGATATGGGTATTCCAGCTAAGGATCGGGCCAAAATGTGGCACTACCTCGAACCGCGTCCGCTTCGCCAAAGGACCTTCCAACAGCTGTCTGATGAGGATAGGCGGGAAATAATTGCCAGTGTTGTGTACCCCGATCGACCACCGGCCGATTGATGTGTTTGCTTTAGGATGAATTTTTTTTTTTAAATTTCCGAGACATATTTTTTTTATTTTCGCAGACTAACGACAAACTTGAAATTAATTTTATTGCGGTAAGAAAATTTATTTTCGTTTTATGCATATTGTATGCGTTAGTGGTATTGCAATTGTCGATGCCATTTACAAAATAGCTTTGTTATAGGCATATGTTGATACCCACTAGTCGAGTACGATCGGCTAATACAACCATTTTTGGCTAATATTTACATCATAACAGATACAATTTTGATTATATACGATAATGCAACCGGCGGATCGAAATGAACGAGGGTAGTTCGGGATCGGAACAGGAAGAAGAGCCCGTGTTCACAAGGCGAGATCGTAGCGAACATAACAGATGGATTCTGAAGGCAGTGGTAGCTGCGGCATCTAGAATACGTAACAGGTGGCGAAGAGATCCACAACCCATGCATAATTCACGGCTAACTGGAAGCGAGCGGGTGGAGGAGATATTGAATGGGCATGAAGGAATAATTATCGGCTTGATAAGTATGAAAGCATCTACATTCAGAGGCTTGAGTCACCTATTAGCGGATCGGGGATTATTGGCACCAACAACAAACATGAATGTGCATGAGCAATTGTTCATTTTCCTGACCATATGTTCACAAGGCGCAACGAACGGGCACACATCATATCTGTTCCAGCATTCGGGAGAGACAACTTCCCGTTGGTTTTCCAATGTGTTGCAGGTAATTTGTTCGCTGAAGGACGAATTCATAACGCAACCCGACTACACGACTGTCCAACCATTGATTCTGGAGAACGCGGACAAATATAGGTCATGGTTCGATGTATGTGAGCTACATAACCAAAGCAATATATCGCACAAGATTTATTAAAGTGATATAAAATTCTACGAAATAATTCTTCCGCAAAATGTATGCAGGGTTGTATTGGCGCCATCGATGGCACCCACATTCCTTGCATCCCCCGGACCGATAATTCTGACGCGTGGATAAATCGGAAAGGATTTCCCTCACAGAATGTTCTGGCAGCATGTTCGTTTGACATGAAATTCACATACATGTTAGCCGGGTACGAGGGATCGTGTCATGATGCAAGAATGCTAGAATCGGCTATAGCGTTCCATGGATTCCCAAAACCTCCACCGGGTAAGTAGAATTAGCTGATTTGTGGGATTATTTACATACAATTATGGTAATAACAAATATTGAACGTTGACGTCTTTTTGGCATGTTGCATTTGCAGGTAAATTTTACTTGGTAGACTCAGGATTTGCTAATAAGGATTATTTCCTAAGCCCATATAGACGAGAGACGTATCATTTACCGGAATATCAAAGACGTCACGTCGGGCTAGGCAATAGGAAGGAAGTTTTCAACTATACGCACTCATCGCTGCGCAATTGTATTGAGCGCACATTTGGGGTATGGAAAGCGCGCTTTAAAATACTTCAAAACATGAACAGCTATCTTATGGATAAACAAAAAATGATACCCGTGGCGTGTGCGGTTCTACATAATTTCATAAGGACGGTGCAGGTTGGGGATCCTGTAGTTGAAGAATATGACGTAGATTGTGTGCCGATTCGGGGATATGTCGATGTTAACGCGGATTACGTGTTAAGCGAGGGGATCGATGGGGCTGGCCCAAGCATAGGAACGCAACCTCATGACTCGAGTAGAGGTGCCATGAATTACATGAGAGATAGGATAGCTGATGAAATGTGGGAAAGATATCAATCATATCCATGGTATAAAACAACGTGAAAGCATGCCTCAATTCCAATATAATTGCGCCAGATATCTGTAGAATTTAGGAAATTAATTGTATTTTGTATATTTTTTCACTGACATTGAGTGGCTGAATTTATGTTGATGTATTTTACAGATTTTGTTAGAAATTTTAGTGAAAAATATCAAACGTTTGCCGGGTATTAGTATTTGAGTGCACTAGCATATTTATATTCATCTTTTAGTGAAAAACTTTTGGTGTTGAATTTTTGTGTTGCGATTTTTAAGTTTCAATAGTGAATTTTATTGTCTTCTCATAAAATACAGATAACTTTTTGGGAAAAGGAAAAAAATGTTGAATTTTGAGTTGAGTTGTTTGAATTGGTTCACCAAACTCCCCCAATTTTTTTTTATTTTCAGAAAAGACCAAAAATTTTTTGAGGAAAAGACAAAAACTTTTTGACAAAAAGACAACAAGTTGTTTGAGTTGAGTTGTTTGAATTGGTTCACCAAACTCCCCCAATTTTTTTGAATTTTCAGAAAAGACAAAAATTTTTTTGAGAAAAAGACAAACTTTTTTAGTAAAAGACAAAAAAAGTACAGTTTAAGTTGAAATGAGATGATGAGGCAAACACCCAAGTTAAAATAGTCCATTTTTTTAAATTTTCATAAAAGAAAAAAAAAACAATTTGGGAGGAAGACAAAAACTTTTCAGGAAAAAGACAAAAAAAGTTTGACTTGCGTGGTTTGAGTTGGTGTGCCAAAAAAATTTATTAAACTCAGATTTCTATAATCCAAACAGGACCCTTATTTTTTTTTAAAACATTTCAACTCAAACTTTTTTACCAAACACTCAACTCAACTCAAACTTTTCAACTCAAACTTTTTACCAAACACTCAACAACTCAACTCAACTTATCTTAACTCAATCTAAACTTCAAAATACCAACTTAAACTCTTCCACCAAACTCCCCCTTATCCATTTACCCATTCAAAGCTAAAAATAAATAAAAAAAATCATCTATGTTTTTACAAAATTTAGCAACATAATGATTAGTGACGACTAATGTAGCTAAAAATAAAATGCAAATATTAAAACCAAATCCAAACTCTAATTTATTTTGTTTCTGTTTTTTTTTTTTTCTTTGTGAAGATGTTTCTCCTTTTACATTCCTGTTAAAAATTGAATTTTTAATATACATATATATAACATTTTATAATAGCATACCCCTGCATCTGACTTGGGATTAAAGTTAACCCCTGTACCCACTCCTACCCCCATAAAGTATCCCTATTAGTACTCGTGGTTAAAAATGTTATCTTTAAATGATCGACCATCTTCTAAAAAACAGTCATATTGTTAATTTAACAAAACTTCGATAAGTTCTTAAAAACTTCTTTGAAAAAATAATTTGTACATGTGTGTGTGCGTGTATAAACCTGAAAAGCGTAGCATGCTCCCTACTCATAAATAGAAGAAAACAACACAAAGTTGAGCGAAGGAAGTTAAAAATAATAATAATAAAAACATAAATAAATAAAAATAAAAACAAAACTAAAAACCTGATGGCATTCAGGTAGGGGTGGTAATACGGGTCGCGACACGATGACACGATTTGAAAACAACACGAATTTCACGGGTTCGAGTTAGAAAAAAGAGGGGTCGGGTCAATTTCGGGTCACCTGAAATTAACACAGAAAAGAACGGGTCGTGTTCGGGTTGGACCCGCAGAACCCGAACGCGACACTTTTTTTTTTCGTGTCAATTTCGGGTCAATGTTCGTGTCAATTTTCGTGTCAGTTTTGTGTTAATTTCATGTCAATTTTTAATTTCGGGTCAATTTCAAGTTGATTTCGTGTCACGGGTTGAATTTCGTGTCACGTGTTAATTTCAGATTGTTCGTGTCGCGTGTCAATTTCGTGTTGCGGGTCAAGTTCGGCTCGTGTCGTGTCGTGTCAACCCGTTATGGGTTCGTGTCACGATTTCGAGTCGTTTTCAGGTCGCGAGTTGTGTTCGGGTCCGGAGAAAAAAATTTCAACACGACACGAACCCGACATACGACACAAATTGCCAACCCTACACTCAGGTTTGAAAAAGTACATTAAAAAAAAATGCTCCAATTCAATTTAAATTTTTTGAACTTATAATTTTTTTTTTTTTCAAAATTCACTCTCTTAAACACCAATCAAAAATTAATTCGGTTCAATTTGAGATTTTTTGTAATTTTCGTTTTTAAATCTTTGTGCTAAACATACACTTGGTGGATTTCAGAAGTCACCAAAAAGCAGATGAAGAAAAATCTAGTAATTTTGAGTATATCCTCAAGATTTTGAAAGACTTGACAACGTAAACGTGACAGCATTACGGTTCCACATGCGTGCAATTGCAAGATATTGTAACTTCTATAAAAATTGATACGACCGCAAAAGATAATGGCAAAATTAACGACTAAATTTACAAACGTCATGACTTATGAACGCCTTTGGAAGAAAATTGTTATTTATATTAAATCTTACTGCGAACCGAGAGCTCATGCTTCATTTGGTCCCTTAAAACTCGCCGAAGTAACTTATTAGAAGCCGTTCGAGGAAACTCCGATACAATCTTCACAAAGCTTACCTGTCAATCAATGTAAGGAGTTGGAGAAACAAGGAAAATGAAGAGGAGAAATGTACACAAATTTATGCCCGATTAGTTGAAAGAAAATCAATAGATTCATACCTTAAATAAAGGATTAAGGTTCCTTTGAATCTCTCTTGAGAATTTCATCTTCAAATGTTCTGCTTCTGCAGAGTTATATCCACTTTTTAGTACAACATATAAAACCAGTTGTTCTGGACCCCCATTTATGGGAGCCACACTGACTGCTGCGGTCTCCAAGATGCTATCATCAGCCCCGTCACACACACGTTCGATCTCAATCGAACTTGTCTGCACATTAACAATGAAAATCAACAATTTTTTTTTTCTTTTTCCAAGTAGGTGCCAAATATGAAACTAACAAAAAAGACAATGTTATACCTTAATGCCACCAAGGTTCATGGTGTCATCAGCCCTGCCTTGTACAAATAAAAAGCCTCTGACGGTTCTCGCAAGGATGTCTCCATGTCTCCGGAGGCACTGCCAATACAGACCTCAATTAGAAGAAGAAAGATTCATCTAAGAAAAACCAGTAATAATGAAAACATTGAATCTTTTAACTTTTCATGACTAATAGAGCAATTAACAGTACTAATTAAGAATTCTAAATCTCTAACAGAAACTCGCAAGCCAAAATTCCATGACAATTTATTCTTGCAAAACGAAAAACTTACCATTCCTTCGTACATTGGCATTCCCTTGAAGTAAACCTTCTCATGATCAGCATTAAGCAGCCTATCAGTTGCTCCCAAGTAGAGAGGAAATAACCCAACTTCACCGCTACATGGTTGCTCATCTGGCTGCCATGTTGATCAAAAAAGGAATATAAAAAATATTAAACATGTAAAGATACATAATCCATATTTATCGATTAACCGACTCTGGAACCGTCTTACATAAGGATTTCCATCTTCATCGAAGATGACCAAGCCTGTAGTCAATGCTGCCGTGGTAAACGCTCCAAAAGCTTGTGGCTGCAGTAGATTTCCTTGTATGTAAGATGATGCAAGCTCTGTCCCTCCACAACACTCAAAGACGGGTCGGTAATAAGCTTGTGAAGCTAGCCAAAGGTCATCGTCAACATTAGATGCTTCTCCCGTGGAAGCAAATAACCTGAATACACTTAAATTTTTAGCATATTTTTCTCACAGGTCGTATACCGAACAAGTTTACCAAAGTTTCAAAAAGAAAGTTACTTTATTTTTGTCCAATCCAGGCCTTTCATACACTCTGTGCTCTTCCATGTTTTAACAAGGGTCGGAACTGTCCCTAAAATAGTCACTCCTGCATCCTGGACAAGTTTCATAGAATAATATATAACTTCAGATGTTTACATCAAGAACATGACAAGAATTTTCAAAAGCTCGTCAGAGATCATGACAAGTTGCCTTTTCTTGTTCATAAGTTCAGCATATAGTCTAAAACTGAAATTCGACTGCATCACTGACCAATCTCAAAGGAAAGAAATGAGATGAAACTAAGAAGAATAGAATGGATACAAGTACACAGACTGAGAAGATTTTTTTTCAGTCACCTGAACAAATTTTCCAAAGCCACGGCCAAGAGGAGATCCATGATATAGAGCAAGAGTTGCACCACACAGGAAACAAGAGAAAAGTACAATTGGACCCATCACCCAACCTAAATTTGTGGGCCAGCAGAAAACATCTCCAACTTGGACATTCAGAAAGGACCACCCATCGGCTGCAGCCCGGATCGGGGAAAGTTGTGTCCATGGAATTGCTTTTGGTTCTCCTATTAAAGACAAAAAGATATCGAAGCCGTGGGAAAAATATTTTGGATTACCATTAGGACCAGCAACAAGTTTACACAATTCTTTTACCTGAGGTTCCAGAAGAAAACAATGCATTTATCACAGAGTCTACAGGTTGATAGAATGGAGAGTAATACTTTGATCTGCCGATTAAAAAAAAGAAAGGACCAGAGTGAGACAACACGGTAGAGAACGTATCCAATTTCCCTAGACATATGTTCATCAAGTATCTAAACAACTGATACTTGAGTATGCATTACCTTGAATGGTTATTGAGACTGGAAAGAAAATATTCCCAAGTCATATCTTGTTCCCTTAGCTGAATGCCTACATTTCTGCCAGTCGCCGGGAGGACAATTACTCTACCTGGCGCAGCCTCCACAACTCGACTACAAGGCCGAAAAAGAGGTGATTCACTTTGATTCACAAAGTTATTTCTCAATGGCAAGTATAACAAATGCCGTGGGCACCTTTGCATAGATCAGTTCGGCAAATGAAGACCTAAATACAAATCATTGTACTCTAAGAACTAAACTATTTTTTTTTTTTTTTTAATAAAGTAAACATGAATTGTATCTTACCTGTATAAAGGAAACTTTTGACCTCCTCTTAGTATGAAATCCTGAATACAAAACCATTAAAAAAAATAATTAAAATTAAATCATTTCCGGACAAAAAGAACTATAAACAAAAAACAAACAAAGAAGAAGAAACGTATCAAAGACTAGTGTGAAATTGTAAAAGTGAGTCGGTGGGTAATGCATTCATAACAGAACAAAAGGAAAGATAAAACTATTGCAGACATCTATTTCTGTTTTCCATTGGTCCTAGGATTCTAAAATTACAATCTATCTAAGAGTGAAAAACTCACCTGTGTAAAGATGGCCTTAGCTTTCGATACACGCAGGCGGGTTGCAATTTCCTTTGCAGCAAAGCTGTCAGCTATGGATACCACAACAAGACCTGATAATATGATTGCCAAATAGATGATAACTGCATTAACGGTCATTGGCATGTCGATTGCGATTGCATCACCCTTTGAGAACATCACATCGAGCGCGTTGGCCACCAACCTGTGAATCGTGTCATAGAAACATGAATAAAAGGAGACAATACAAGATTACATACGCATATTACATATCATACTCGGAATGAGACATGAACAAGAAATAGCAACTTGGAAATCTAATATGTGGAGGTAAAGCAAGTCATAGCATACATCACTTGCTCTCGGAGTTCCTTTAGTGTCATAATATTCACGTCAGAATCATCAGAACCTTCATCTCTCCACACAATAGCTGGATCATCGTCCTTTTTCGATGGATGAGCGGTGGACAATAAAGAACACTCGGCAATGTTCAAAACCGAACCTGGAAGCCATGATCCGCTACGCTTTGATTTGTCAGTCCTATCTAGGATACACTTTGGTGCCTCTTGAAACGAAATCGAAAGCTCTTTCAGAATGATCGACCAGTAAACCTAATTACCATGTCAAAGAAAGAAAAAATTTATTAATTTAACTGCTCCAGTTAAACACTCTCAATTAATAAAATACGAATCGAAAGCTGAATTAAACATTTACCTCGGGATGCTTAACAAAGAACTTATGGAAAAGGTTATAACTTGTTATAGGATCCTTGTATAAAGGCCCGAGAAGCTCTGAACCATGCTTCTCCATAAGACGCCCCAAGTTTGTATGCTTTGACTCATTTCTAGCCATAAACAAAACACCAAAAATGATCAGAAATTTCATTTCTGAAGCTTTTGGAGAAAACAGATCACTTTTTGCTCACCCCAATATTTCTTTCATTTTATTTTTTTGTTTTTAACTTCTAGTCATATGTATATGTGACAAACAAATATTCTTGTTTGTTAATTTCGAACATAATTTCGTAACAGAAATTAAGACTCTTCCTATTATATGGCCTTTATTCTCTTTTCATTCATTAATCAAGTCACATTTCCCGATACAATAGTGAGAGAATCAAGCAGACAGGGAGATTACTGAGAAGGTATGCCTGAACATATTACATGTACACACACACACGCACATATATATATGTATATATATATAGAGAGAGAGAGAGAGAGAAAGTACAGAGAAGGAAACCAGTAGAGAGGAGGGCCTCGGGTGGAGGAATCCCAATGAGCGTAGACAGAGTAATAGACCAGCTGGTGCACAGTATGTGGGTGGGATGGCTTGAGCAGCCTCCGAGCCACCACCTCACGCCACAACTCTGTTGGCTCGAACCACATCCCTTTCCCTTTGGAATTGGCTGCATCCTTGATGAACCTCTCCAACTCACTCGCCTCCTCAACGCTCAGCCCTGCCTTCACCAACTCCTCCACTCCCACCTCCCCTATGCTCTTCACCATATTTCTCCCTCTGTCTCTCTCTCTAGACAAAAGAAGGAAAAAAAAAAAAAAAAACCCCTCTGCTCTTGATTGTTGACTAGATAGTAAAATCTTCTTTAAGACAAAGCGCCTATTTATGTGTCAAGCCAAGTGCTGTGAGGCGTGAAAACTAGTCAGAAGTCAAGCAAGCCACGAGAACTGACGGGTCAACTCAACCAAAAACTCCACTTCTAGTTTATTGGTCCACAATCACACCATGCAATAGTGTGAGGGAATTCGAGCTACCAGCGGAAAGACTCTCTGAGTACAAGTACAATATTTTACAATATTTCAACTTGATTTTTTTTCTTTATATTCCGCCTTCTTTGACCGAAGGGTCAAGTACTGATCACGTGATCACTTTTGGTCCTAAAATTGACAAAAATCATAACATGAAACACATTTTGGGATCGTATTTTTATTTTCAGAAAAAAAAATTTAAGTGATGAAATAATTTTATTTTGAAAATAAGATAATATTTAGATATATAAAAAATTTTATTTCTTAAAAATAAAAATTTATTTGGAATGGAAAAAATGATAGGGTTAATTTCATTAACAGTACCCATAGAATAAATAATATTAAATATAGCACCACTTTTTGTTTTCTTCAGTTCTAGCACTGCCACGTCAATTTTGTAAGGTCCACTATCATTAAATGTATGCCAAAGGTCAGGTTTACCCTCATCTCCCTCGCATGGCTTAAAAAATTTTCCAAACCAGCAGGTACAGTGTTTTAGAGAGAGAAATTGAAATCTAGAGAGAGAAAGAGTTGCAACCGGCCGGAACCGCTCGGAAACCACCACGAAATCCCTCGATAAACCGATTAGAAGTATGTGAACGTCGGAAAATCTTCAAAAACCGTTAAATGTCGAAAGCCACGAAACTGACTACGAAAAACATCACTGTTATGACCGCTACTCTATACGATGAACAAGAGTAACGGTCATAACCGTTATGACCAGTTGGTCATAACCGTTATGACCGATAACCTATACCATACACGCACAAGAGTAACGGTCATTATCGTTATGACCACCTAGTCATAACGGTTATGACCCCTCTCTATATCGGTCATAACTGTTATGACCGGGTGGTCACAACGGTTATGTTCTAATCCTATACCGTGCACAAGAGTAACGGTCATAACTGTTATGACCACTCGGTCATAACGGTTATGACCGCTACCCTATACCGTGAACAGGAGTAATGGTCATTACCGTTATGACCGGACGGTCATAACTATAATGACCTTTCTCTATACCGGTCATAACTGTTATGACTGGGTGGTCTTAACGGTTATGACCTAGCTCTGTATCGTGAGTGTAACGGTCATAATTGTCATGACCACCCGGTCATAACGGTCATGACCACCCGGTCATAACGGTCATGACCTCTCTCCCTATGTCAAACTTCTCGAATTAATGACCACTTTTTTTTCCTATATAATGGTGTATCTATATTTATAAAATAAAATATTACTTCATTGTTATAACATGTCATTAAATTATCAAATTATAAATTAAAAAAAAATTATGCATCTTACACTTATGGGCATTTTAGAGACCTGGTCATAACAGTTATGACCACCCAGTCATAACAGTTATGACCTATCTCCCTATGTCAAACTCCTCGAATTAATGACAACTTTTGTCCTATATAATGGTATATCTATATTATTATGAGTAAAACTTGTGAAGGTATGTGAATGTTATACCCTAATGCCACCAAAGTTCATGGTGTCCTTGACTTGTGAAGGTATGAGTAAAAATTGTGAAGGTATGTGAATGTTATAGCATGACAGCCGATCCTTTCATGCTATACACACAGTAAAGCGAATCAGACAAACCATTCAGAATGTAATTCCGACACAGGAAATCCGAATGCTTCCAAGCATCAACAGCATGCACCACTTGTGCATCTGTCTCATCCTCCTTCATCGTAGGAGGATTCTCTTTCAAGAATCTCGCAAGATTTAGAGTGGTCAGATAGAACAACATCTTCTGTTGCCATGTCTTAAAATTCAGCCCGGTGAATTTATCCGGTTTCTCATTATGATTAACCGGGACCGCCACAGGCTGTGTTGAAGACGAGGCTACCCGAGGTGATGGCAGTGATGAAGACGAGGCTCCCTGAAGGGATGGCACTGGTGTCACAGATGGATTCTCCGTTGGCACGAGGTTCATGTTGTCACCCATTCCTTAAAAACAAATCACAATATTAGAATCACATTCTAATTGCCAATATAATAAATAAATGCAATAACTGAAAGCCGATTACGAAAAGTTATAAACTTTATAACTTATTAAAATAATTAAATATATATATATACTTTATATATATCATAAACGTTTACAAACTTTATAAAATATAAGAAAACGTTTACAAAGAGAAAACCGATATATATATATATAATTTTAAAACTTGAAATTTAATGGTTTCCAAAATAAATTAACTTATATATATATATATTATGACTAACTTTTGGAAACGATTTTTCAAAAATTGAAACTACCGTGTATATATAACCATAAACTCAAGAAAAAAAACAATTCCCACCGGATGCGAATAACCTGTCCGTTGTCTATGGATCGATCTGTTTTAAGATTGTTAGAAAATATGGAGAATAAACAACGAACAAGCAAATTCAAGAAAATTATATTATGAAAGAATTACATCAAAATACAACCTTAACCCGAAATAAAGCAAACACGGAAATTTGTCGAGGCACGTGAATCACGCTTTCCTTAAAACAGATTTGTCCCCTCCGGTAAGTGCACGAGGCTTCAAATGGACGTCTATTTCCCAGGATACAACGACAACAGCGGTAGTCTAGCACGATCGAAAAACCGCTCTCAACGAACTTGAACCAACGTCTTCCCTCTATCACCAAAACTCAAGAACCGACTACAAAAGAAAAGCAAAAGCAAGAAAACAAGAGAAAACACAAGAAAAGAAACTAGAGTTCTCAGAATTTCTAAAGTGAGAAGTGTGAAGTGAGAAGTGAGAAGTGAAGTGTGAGAAGTGAATTTTCAACCTTGTGGAGGCCTCCTTTTATAGGCAAGGAGGACACAAAATCCGACCTTTTAGTTACAAAATATCCGGAAAAATCCGGATTGAGGGCAAAAGAAAAGATTCGGATTTCGAGATTACAATATCTAGTCTTGGAGGTTCAAAATCTGGCTTTTGAAATTCAAAAATCCGGTTGGAAGTTGAAAAAGAAAAATTAAATCTGGATTTGGCAATTCAAAATTCGGTTTGGGAGGTTGCTAAAATCCGGAATTTATTCCATTACCAGATTCGGATTTTTCTGTTGGAAAAAAAAAATTCAAAACAAGGCTCGCGCGGAGCAAGCTCGACGGACCGGCATTCGCGTCGCCTGCGTTGTGCGGGCACACACATTGGGCCCCCAACCCATCGGGGCTGGATTTGCCCCCCCTGCGCCTGTGCGTGAGAGAGCATCTTGGGTACACAAGCTTACCCAAGCTAAAAAGTGCAAATCCTTATAAACTCCATCAAGCTTCCATTCACATCCCATGTGGGACTCCACAATTTTTCCAACAAAAATCCTTTCCAATGGGCATACTTTGAGCATCAATTTCTCATTCACCCGAACCCCATTTTGGACGTATAAATATACGATTTCGATCTCCTCGCGACGGAGGACGCAAATCCACCAAGACCCATCAATTTTGCCAAGTGGGTCCCATTCAAAATTAGACCCCAAAATGGCTCCTCCAAAATGGTTAACAACCATTTTTCCAACAGTATCTACCTCTGGAAATTGACAATCTGATAATGCTAAGCTTGTTAAGGAATGGGCCATTTTAATTGATTGAAGCCAATCCACATCTTTGGTGAAATCAATATAAGAAAGTCCAAGGATTCACAGAAGAGAGATATAAGAAAACCATTCAAGGTTGCCTGTTATTTGATAAAAAGATTCTCGAAAAATCAAGAACTTGCAATTTTTTTAGGTTCTGAAGTTGTGAAGGAAGAGCTCCATAGAATGGATTTTATGAGAGGTTGAGACATATGAGCCTTTGAATAGAACCAATGAACCTTGGAATCGTTTGGAAATCGTTGAAACTGAGGTCCAAGTATTCCAAATAGTGCAATTCTACTAAGGCAGAATTGATTTCACCACTCTTAGAAATCCAACTATAACCATTAGAAGAGTAAGTAATTTTAGGATGAAGATCAAGCAAGATGACATGATTGGTTTGGTTGTCGCACCTAATTCATCTCCACGAGCAACAATCTTCATCACTGCTTGCCCAGGAGGAGAGGATTTTAGCACGATCTTCAAGGTCTTGTTTAAAGCGGAGAAGAGCCTGTCTCTCCCTCTCTATGCACCGCACTTGAGTTTTTGCAGCCTCGCCCTCATCACTGAATACAAGTATCAAAACTAGCATGAACAAGAACCACAGTCTCACATTGAAATGTTGGAAAAACAGATTCGATATTAGAGTTACGGTACAGTGGAAGTTTTAAAATTTTTATGCCGATTCAGAAAAGAAGCTTACGATGTATATAACAATAAATTAAATACATGATCAAACGTACCTTGTTTCTCGGATTCCGGAATTGCTAGAGCGTCGACCAATATGTCTTCTCTATTATTCTTGAGTCCCCACGTCTCAGAGTGTGTGTGGGCACACGTTTTATGAATCCAAACGACCGGAAATACTTCCAAAGTCTAGATCCCACCTTCTCAATCTCGATGTACCTCGTTGAGAATCTGATCCAAGTTTGTTCTTCAAAACTACAAAACAGAAACCAGTTAACCTTCTATGAAAAATATTACTTGGCTTAACCTTCCTCACTGTTTTGATTCAATGGAAATTTCTCTCTTTTTCTCACATCCAAGAATGACGAATTTGCTTAAGCACAAAAACCTAGTTTTTTTATGTTTTCTCTCTCTCCCAAAACCGTCCACTTTAAGTATAAGATGATTGATTTATTTTTTTTTCAAGAACCCTTAGCCTTTATATAATACTCCAATCTTTTTTTTAAAAATATCTCCTATTTGAAAAATAATTAATAATTATTTTTCTGGATAATCTTTTGAACCAAAGGATCATTCAAATTTTGGACTAGGTTTTTTAAACCTTATGGATGGATTTTTGCTAGGAGAAGGCTCAAAAAATTCGTCCTCCACATAATGTGGAGGTTGATTGGTGGTTCAAATTTAAATCAAGAATTTAGACTAGTTAAAAAATCCTAATCCTATTTAGATTCAAACTCCTTTTAAACCTTTAAATTTAAATAAGATTCTCTTATTTGAATTTAAATAAATATTTTCGTCAGACATTATCCATATTTAATTAATTTAAATAAATGGAATATTTTATATTTCCTTTCCACCAAAAAAATGTGCATCATCTTTTAAGAAAAGAAAATCTATCAAATAAGCTCCATTACTTAAATCAATTAATAATTTAATGTTTAGAATATATTTAAACAAATTTGAAAAAAAAATCTTCTTCTGTCCATCCATTAAAAAACCGTGCACTATTAATTAGGAGAGAAAAATTTTGTTTTCAAAAATTAAATAATTCAAACACAATCTTATTTCCAAAATTTAATTAACAAAAATAATTAACAAATAATTATTATCATATGTTAACAAATCACATTATTTGTCTACATTAATTTTACATGTCCAATCCTTTTCCGGGACTGCATGTAAGAGATACCATATCTTAATAGATATTTTAAATTCCCTTTTAATTTACCGATCTTATTAGAAACAAATCCCGAGATGCTTCGTTGAACTTTATTCATAGAGGGACCCGATGAAAATATGTAAAGAGGCTCCTATAATTGTGAAAAATTAATCTTGGATTAATTATTCATCAATTATCAACTTCAGGACTATTCCACTAAAAGTCTGAAACTGAATTTCTGTTTACATACCATATTATGAAAGCTCTTTAACGCAGTGCTTCTTTCATGATTTCTTCATCGCTTGCTTAATCCACATATGTTATCCATGATTGAATTAAGAACTTTTTCCGTTTTACTTTTCAATCATTTTAACTTAAAGTTCCATTATTCTCCATTGAAAGAACCCCAAATTGTAAAGTCATACAATTGGTAAATCATTAGAGAACACAAAGTAAATCGATGGTCAAGATCTTGTTATATTATCTTTCAATTCCCAAATAATGCCTTTAAGTAGATAACATGTATTATTGTTAAAATAGCTATGGATTCTGTATCTATGAATCTTGATTTCTCCATCCATAAGTCATACACTCAAAACACAAGTATATTGATAATCAATTATCAGTGTCTCACCTATAGTGGATCAAAGTGCATAAGTTATGGATGCGAACTCAAGTATTCATTTCAAGATTAAGATTAATGCAGAATGGTAATCAAAGCGTCATTGATTCTTATAAACTGAATTATTAAACCGAATCAATTAACACCTTAGGTTTAGTCTAATATCATAGCTCAATACTAGTATACATTAAAGTTTCTACTTGGAACATATCTGATGGTCAAGACAAACCATCCCTCCAAGAAAGTAGACAACCTTTACAATCTTATCATGAATAAGATCCCTAAATCTTATTCCATCGATTGCGGACCATTTATTTAGACTGTTATTAAATTATCACGTCTTCTATGTATATCCCATATGCATATGGTAATTCCATATATTTCCAACAGCCTATGAGTATTTTATGTTTGCTCAAAATAATCATATAATCAACAAATGAAAATAACTAGGACACTACTTATTAAACATGAATAACTTCTTTTTATTAATATCAAAATGCCATATTTACAGAAAATCCTTAGAATTGATTTTCTATCCTTATGGCACATATAGATCCCAACATGAAATGCTCAACTATGAAACTTAACATATTTGAGAAATCAAAGCACTGGAAAAAATGTATATGTATATGCGATGTATATGCACTTACCATACACATAAAGGCACACACACATACACACACATGCACACTCCAATATAAATGAACATTTGGCGCAATATTTATGATCGTGACTAAAGAACAATCCCTTGCAGAAGTTACGACCTCTTGACTGACATTTGCTAGTCCTGCACACACATTAGCTTGTTAAATGGAAACATTAAAAGAAAAAGAAAAGGTTAAAATGGATTTATCTAAGGTTTTAGTTAACTTGAAATTTCATAGGAAATTAGATTCATCTTTAGATTTTCGAACAGCGCCTGTCCAACAAACACTTACGTTTTGTATTCATCACATATAAAGGGAAATTTCTGCGAGTTGATAAAATAAATTTATTAGTTTCAGCATATTAGAGTGTTTTTGCTAGATGATAATTGGCTTGCTTTATGTAAATTTTTGATATGAAACATTTATTGTTATGAGTGAAACAAGTGGCTTAATGATAAAATAGTATTTTGCTATAATCTTAGTAATGTATATTAAATTCCCCAAATTTATTATGTTTTTCTAAGTGTGTTGGTTAATTATGTTAATAAGGTTAGAAGTAGCACTTTGAAGCTAAAATGTGATATAAAGAAATTCAAAATTACAAAAGGAAATTCAGAGTTGACTTCAAC
Source organism: Ficus microcarpa (assembly GCA_025413485.1). Classification (NCBI taxonomy): domain Eukaryota; kingdom Viridiplantae; phylum Streptophyta; class Magnoliopsida; order Rosales; family Moraceae; genus Ficus; species Ficus microcarpa. The sequence continues at coordinate 28,171,118 of CM046384.1, forward strand.
CACTAGCGTGACTGTTACATTCGCACCACTCATGTTTCTAACCGTCTGATTGACCCCAGATGTGGCCCAGAGTGCGAGTACGCGAAACTCGACCAGCCAGGCGCGTCGCTGAGCTCGTGTTAGCGCCATTAGGCAATGCGGGATCCGGTGTAGTGCGTTCCATTGTGCGTCCGTGCGCCTGTGAGCTCTAGCTAATGCCATCTCGACATGCTAGGTTCCAGTCGTGTGTCGCCACCTGTCTTTCTGCGTGGGCCCTAGGGTTGCTGCATGTCAGATGTTACAGCCCAAGAAAAGAAAGAAATAAAAATAAAAATAAAAAAAAGTAAAAAATGAAAAGGGGAAAATCTAATACCAAAAGGCGGCAGTTGGGAGGTTATAAATAGGAGTCCTAGGGCTCCTTGTTGAGACTGTTTTGGCTGCGGGAGAAGCCAAAAACTAAAGAAGAAAAAGAAAAAATATATATATATTTTAAGTTTTAGGTTAAATTTTCTACAAAATTAAGGAGAGATTGTCTTGAATTATTAAGAAGAGAGGGAGAAGAAAATTTAGGCGAAGGCTTCGGAGACCTGTGACATCTTCAAACTGGGTTTTGTTGCTTTATTTTATTATTTTTTTATTTTTATAATTTGAGAATAATTAAACCTTTATTTTGTAGATTTATATTTTTATTTATGAAGTAATTTTCTTTTCTAGGGATACGATCTATGCATATTATGATTATTTGAGTTTTTCTATTTTTCATTGATTGATGTCTGCTCCAGTTCTATGTTGAAGAAAATTAATCTATGCTTAATGCTTGTGAATTTATGGTCAACTTTTGCATAATTTGGTATTTGATTTGAGACTGAGAAGTGATAATTGAATAAGCCCTTATTTAATTCACTATGAGATTATCATAAACTAGAGATAGTTATTAAACTTGTACAGCACTTTGAATTTCTTGTTTTAAATGAATTGTGATAGGCTTAGATTTGAGATCGAGAGATGATAACGGGCTTATTGTGAGATAAATTGTTAATGCTTGAGAAAGATTAATGATAATATTAGTGAGATTCGCAGGCAACATAGGGAATAGACGTTGATTAATTGGATTAGAGGATTTAAATATGATTAATCTAGTGAAATAAAAAAACCCTAGATTTTTAGTCTTTTGAGTTTTTTAGTCTTTTTATTTATTTTATTATTATTTTATTTAAAAATCTCTTTTTAGTTATTCAATTAAGTTGGAGTTAATATAATTTTGGTAATTGGTAACGATAGTTTTTGTGGAAACAATATTTTACCTATCACATTATTAGTTGTTTATGATATTGTGCACTTGCAATTTTCTGTAACAAATTTTTGGCGCCGTTGCTGGGGACTGTTTTGTTTTACTAATATTGATGCCAAATAACTCTAGTTTTAGTTTGAATTTTTTTTTTTATTTTTCTTTATTTTAATTTTGTTTTGTTTTGTTTTGTTTTTGTTTTTGTTTTTTTTTTTTTTTGGTTTGTTTCTTGTCTTATTTGAGGTACTTTAAGTTGTCTGATTGACAGATCCTCATGAGTTTTGCCTAACAAGACATGGAACCAATGTATAATGCTTGGTGGAGATATAGAGACTTGCTTAACAGGTTTCCTGATCATGGTTTCTCCAAGGAATATATTCTTCAAAATTTCATCAATGAATTATGCAACACAATAAGAAGTTGGGTTGAAAGTGCACATGGTAATTTCCCTTTATTCCAAAGAACTATTGACGAAGCCTATTATATGTTTGAAGGCATGGCCGACCATGATTATTGGGAAAAGAATATTTTTTGCAATGGCCGAGATTGTCAACATGAAGAATTGGTAGCATCCACTCCTTTCATTGATGCAAAAATTGAGACCATTGAAGGTTGCTACCTTGAGGAGCCGACACAAAGAGAGAAGCACTTTGAGTTGTTTTACAACAACAACTCTTTAAGTGAAGTAGGGATAAAAGACTTAGCCATAGAAGAAGAATCACAAGAAGAAGTCTCTAGTGCCCAACCGATTGTGACCACATTAACATCCAAGATCATATCTATGATCTTGGATTAGGGTATGAGTAAAACTTGTGAAGGTATGTGAATGTTATACCCTAATGCCACCAAAGTTCATGGTGTCATCAGCCCTGCCTTGTACTTAGAAAAAGCCTCCGACGGTTCTTGTAAGGATATCTCCGTGTCTCCTGAGGTGCTGCCAATACATATCTCATGTTGAAGAAAGATTCTTCCAAGAGAACACCTTTATGATAATGAAGAATATCGAGACTAAGAAACTATCAACAATCGAGTTATTACTAGTACTGCTTATGGATGCTAACTGGAGAGAATTTATAATATTAAAATTCTGCTTCTCTTGAGATACATAAAAAAGAGAGATTAGAAGCGATATAATTTTCAACCTTAGTGCACGGCAGCACAAGAAAAAGACAACACAACGGGTGACCTAATGTTATCACTAATTATCTGAGTTAACATGGAGCTAAACTGCATTATTCTGTTGTTTGGAGATGTCAACCTTGTTTATAAATCACACAAATGGAAGGAAAAAAGAAAAAAAAAAAACGGAAAAGTAAAAATGAGAGACATGTAGAAACAAAAAATTACAATAATAATAATAATAAGAAGAAGAGAGAGAGAGAGAGAGAGAGAGAGTTGTACTAAAACTCCAGTGATGTCGCGTAGTAAACTAGAGACAAGTTACTCTTGCAATATAAAAAACTTACCATTCCGTTGTACATCGGCATTCCCTTGAAGTACACTTTTTCATGATCAGCATTAAGCAGCCTGTCAGTTGCTTCCATGCTTAAAGGGAATAAGCCCACTTCACCACTACAAGGTTGCTCTTCTGGCCATGATGTTGGTCGGAAAACAATACTAAATATGTTCCAAAAAAACAAAAGTACTCAAAATTCATAAAGATTACCTTTGCAACTTCAAATTTGATTACCATAATGGTGTGACATATTGCCGTTATCAACATCTCAGAGAAAATATATGTTGCTTGCATAAGGAACTCCGTTCTCATCAAAGATGACAAAGCCAGTCGTCATTGATGCTGTGCTGAAAGCTCTGAAAGCCTGGGGTTGTAGTAGAGTTCCTTGCATGCAAGCTGATGCAAGCTCTGTCCCCCCACAACATTCAAGAACGGGTTTGTAATAAGCTCGGGAAGAGAGCCAAAGATCATCGTCAACATTAGAAGCTTCCCCTGTGGTAGAGAACAACCTGGATATTTGTATACTAGTTAGTTTCTTGCACGTCACAGACGACCCCAACAAATAAAAAATAAAAAATAAAAAAGAAGGGGTTAACCAAAAGTCCGAATAAAAGATTACTTAATTTTTGTCCAGTCGAGACCTCTCATACACTGTGTGCTCTTCCAAGTTTTAACAAGGCTCGGAACTGTACCTAGCATGGTCATTCCTGCATCCTGGTGCAAAAGAATGATATAACTGATGCAGGGACAAGATAGAAGAGAGAATCCAAAGAGAAAAATAAAACCGAGATAAAGAAGTAGAGCCACGAGAGAAGCAGAAATATTATCACAGTAGAGAAAGGAGAGGACTCCAGAGGGAAAACAAGAACTCAAATAGGAGGAAAATCAATAATCTCAATGTTCATTCATTAGCCATTCTTCAAATTCAAACCAGAAAAATTTGCTATACAATAAGAATAATGCTTGCAATTAGTATTTTTCCCGTTTCAATCACTCGAGTCAATCATATACAAACACCATTTTGTGCTTCCCCATCTAATCAACCTACTTTTCAACAGGAACTAAAAAGTAATTTTTGAAAGCTCATCATAGATCATGATATAAAATTCCCATTTCCTTTTCATGGATGTTGATGAGAATTTTCTTACAAAGGCCCACCTCCTAATAGCTCAAGTTTTTGGGAGAATTGGTAAGCTAACATTCCACTATCACCAACCTATCTCGAAGGAAATAAAATTAAAGGATATAACTGAGAGAATTTTAGCTATTACATGAACATATTTTCCAAAGCCACGGCCAAGAGGGGATCCGTGGTCTAAAGCAAGAGTTGAACGGGTCAGAAAACATGAGAAAACTTGGATGGACCCATCACCCATCCTAAACTTGTGGGGCAGCATGAAACATGTCCAACTTGGATGTTATGATGAGCCCATGCCTCGGCTACAGACCAAATTGGGGAAAGTTGTGTCCATGAAAGAGTTTTTGGTTCTCCCATTGAAAATGAAAAGATGCCGAAACCATTTGTGTTACTCTAATAACAAGTTTAAACAATTCTTTTACCTGTGGTTCCAAATGAAAATAGTACATTTATCACGGAGTCCATCGGTTGATAGAATGGAGAGTGATACTTTGATCTACCAATAAAAAGAAGACTATTATAAATGATGTGTTAATAGAAATTTGTTAGTTTACCAATTCATCCTAAAAGCTTAAGCTGATAATAGTTTTATATTTCAACATAAGCCAGATAATGGGCAAACGTACGGACAAATATTGATTAGATAGTCCAACACAAATATTTAAGAAGAAGTCCGAAATATATTAAAGGCCCAATACGCAAATGATAATGATAATAAGGGATTACAAGGGTTTGAACTCAGGACCTCCTGCTATGATACCATGTTAGTTTATCAATCCATCCCAAAAGCTTAAGCTAATAGGAGGTGAACTAATAATAGTTTTATATTTCAACAAAAATGTTAAACCGGCTATATAATAGATACTTAGGTATGCATTACCTTGAACGACTTTTTACATTCGAAAGAAAACTTTCCCATGTTATATCCTGTTCCCTTAGTTGAATGTCTACGCTTCCGCCAATCGGAGAGAGGACAATAGCTTTATCTGGCATAGCCTCTGCCACTCGACTACAACGAGGAAAAATAGATAGCATAATACAAAGAGGGCAAATCATTTTGCTTGACAAGTCATTTCACATTGACAAGTATAAAAAAAATGGTGTAGGCATAGAACTCTAAGAATGAATGCAGAGTAAATGTATAGCCATAACTAAATACAAGATCGAAAAAGTTAGGGGGTGTTTGGTGATAAGTTTAGTTTAAACTAAACTGTACTTTTTTCATAATGATTTTTGTCTTTTTCTGAAAAAGTTTTTTGTCTTTTCTGAAAAATTACTATTGAAACTTAAAAATGTTAAACTAAACTCATTCAACAAACACCCCCTTAATGTTTCTGAATGACAGAAACAATGGGAGAGAGAAGAGAGAAGTTAAAGAGGGAAATGAAAAAACCAAGAGGGAACAAATAAAAAAATAAAGAAGGAAACCATAACCTTCCCCTCTTATTTTTCTTCTTCTTGCCATGATAAAAGTATCTTACCATATAAAGGAAACTTGTGACCTCCCCTTATTATGAAATCCTGAATAATTGGAAAAAAGATATCACTTCTGGAAAAAGCAAGTCATAAAAAATTGGCTTGTGGGATTTCACATTCAACCGGAGTTGCCTGAGTTAGTTTCCAAAACAATAAGAAAAACATCAAGACTAGTGTGGAATTGTAAATGCAATTCAGTTTGTAATAGACATAACAGCAAACAAAATAAGAAAAGACCAAAATAAGGCAGACATTTATTTGCTCTTTTCCTTTGGTCCTAGTTTTCAAAAATTCCAATTTCTTTCAAAGAGTGAAAAAACAAAAAAACAAAAAAACAAAACAAAACAAAACAAAACAAAACAAAGGGTTCATTTGGTGAATAAGTTTAGTTTGAGTTGAGTTGACTTTTTAAAAAGTAGTTATAAACTTTGTTGACTTTTTAGAAAAATACAAAAATTGAGATAAAACAGTACAGTTTAGTTGGAGTTAAACTTTACTACCAAACAAAGCCAAAAACAAAAAACCTGGGTAAAGATTGCTTTAGAGTTTGATATACGCAAGCGGGTTGTGATTTCCTTCGCAGCAAAGCTGTCAGCTATTGACATGACAACATGAGTTGATAATATGATTGCCAAATAAATGATAACTGCAGTAACAGTCATTTGCATGTCGATTGCAATTGCATAACCCTTTGAAAACATCACATCGAGCACGTTAGCCACCAACCTGTGAATCATTTCATAGAAACATGAATAAAGAAGATAATTAAAGATTAAATAGGCATGTTTCATAACATGCTCAGAATGACACATAATCAAGAAAGGAAGATCAATATGAACGGTTGAAAAATTGTATCCATACATTTCAGAGAACCGCTATTCATCACCACATTGTATTAATTGAAGAGAACTATCACGTGGCAAAGAGAAAAAAAATTGGATCACACTCTCTTATGTGATAGTTTTAATGTTCTTATATAGTAATTACATCACCAATGACGATAAGGATCATTTTGCTATGTTTGAGCGTCAAAATACCGGCATTGGATCCAGATTTTTTTCAGGTAGACAAGTCAATTTCAATAAGTTGTTTATATTCAATTTGGAGGAATCTTGTGCTCTACAAAACTATTGAAACAATGACTTCTTCCATTTTAATTTAATCCAAGAAACAATCTAAATCTTATTGTCATTGATCTCACAGCAATAGGAACAACCAGCTAGGTAATCTAACATACGGAGGTAATGCAACTCAGAGCATACATTACTTGTTCTCGAATTTCCTTTAGTGTCATAACGTTTATGTTGGAATCATCAGAACCCTCATCTCTCCACACGATAGCCGGATTATCATCCTTTTTCCTCGGATGAGTGGTGGAAAACAAACAACACTCGGCAATGTTTAAAACTGCACCCGGAAGCCATGATCCGCTATGCTTAGATTTGTCGGTCCTGTCTAAGTTACACTTTGGCACTTCTTGAAATGAAATCGAAAGCTCTTTTAGAACAATTGACCAGTAAACCTAATAACAATATTTATTTTTTTTAAATCATTTAATTCTTCCAGTTAAAACACTCTACAAATAATACGAATCAAAAGCTAAAAAAACCATTTATCTCGGGATGCTGGACGGAGAATTTATGGAAGAGGCTGAAACTTGTTATAGGATCCTTGTATAAAGGCCCCAGAAGCTCTGAACCGTGCTTCTTTATGAGACGTCCCAAGTTTGTGTGCTTTGACTCATTTCTAAGCGTAGACAAGATCAAAATGAGTTAAAACTAGGCGTGTAAAAGCAATCTAACTTAAACCACATGTTCTAATAGATATCTCCAATTATAGAATTTTATCCATTTAGTAAGACTCACGTTAGCGTTTGGTGGAAGCATCATGCACGCGACTTAGAGGCAGGGTTAGAATGCAAAAGAGCATTTTGTTAAAAGGCACTTGAAATCTTTTTGGTAACTTGCCAAAGGTGTCATCGACACACTGGAGCTATATTTATGGTTCGTTTGAATCACCTATTGCATGTATTTGGTATTTGATTGAGCATTTGGATGTCAACGTTGGAATGAGTGTAAAATTAAAGGTGTGTTTCAAAAAGATGTGTATTCAAATGGGTGAACAGTGTTTGTATTGGGGCATGTTCAGAAAGTTGTGTATTCAAATACAAAACATTAACAGCCAAATGAAACTTGTACTTTATTGGAAAAAAAATATTCTAATTGAATGGGTCATCCAAATACCCCATTAGTTTCATAATTTTTCAGAAAGCATCTAGAGGAGCCACATAAATAAACCAGTAGGGGCATGTGTCCTATCGATCATCTAAAACTTTTCATATAGAAACAGTTTGATATCTCAATTGTGCTTCAATTTGATAAGAAAACTAATATTTATGTCCTGTTAAAGAATTTAAGGAAAAACAGAAAACAAGAAAACCCAGGGATAACCCAGTCAGCAAAATAGTCACATATACATGTATACATGTATACATACATATATATATATATATATAGAGAGAGAGAGAGAGAGCGGACGGGGTGGGGGGGGGGGGGGTGGGTTGGTGGGGGGTTGGTGGAGGGGATAGGATGAATACAGAGAAGGAAACTACTAGGGAGGAGGGCCTCCAGTGGAGACATCCCGATGGTCAAAGACAGAGTAATAGACCAGCTGGTGCACAGCATGTGGGTGCCATGGTTTGAGCAGCCTCCGAGCCACCACCTCATGCCACAACTCTGTTGGTTCGAGCCACCATTTGGATTTGGTTGCATCCTTAATCAGCCTCTCGAACTCACTCGCCTCCTCAATGCTCAGCCCTACCTCCACCAACCCCTCCACTCCCACCCCTATGCTCCTCACCACAACTCTCACTCTCTCTCTCTCTCTCTATAGACAAAAGAAAAATGGCTATGTCGTTTCCTATTCCTTTGCTTCAAGTCAACCGTCATCTGTCCCAAGCCAAGCCAAGTGCTAGGTGCGAAATCAACTAAACAAGTTGATCCACGTGCAAGTGACGTGTCAACCAAACTCCACTAGTTATTTGTTCTATTCTTGGTCTACTTTTTTTTTATCCTTGCAAATCCACATCCATTTCTTAAATTAAAGTCACGTGTTCAAATCCCCACCCAAATTTCATATATGGGAGCGTTCTTTTTTGTTGTATTTAAAAAATATATGAATGAATTTATATGCAGTTATCAATTTTATTTTTGAGATTCATAAACAAACAAATATATATTTCTACAAAATTCCCATATGAATACTAAAATCCAACTACCCCTTAACATCCTAGTTAGAATTAAAATTATGTCCCGGTATGCGTTTTGATCTTGTCCTTCCTAATTATGTACTAAGCTATTCAGTACTAGTGATCACAACATGAGATTTGTACCCCTGTAGTTACATTTTTAAGTTCAGGAGGATGTGGATCACAAGTAGTAACCCTGGACCCCCGGTTGGCCCGTCGATTTTACTAACCAAGGACAAAAGCTGCTGAGCATTAAGGCTTACAATTATACCCGTTAGTTCATAAGTTTCATATTTACAAAATTGTTGCAACATGATGTACTTGAAACACAAGCAAGCCACACAAAGGGCTTATGGTAAGATCAGATTCATTTGGCAAATCGTAGAGTCCACTCAGCAGCTACTTCATCGTGTTTAGCTCTATCTGCCAAGTACAAGTGAGCGATACCCGGAACGAGTGGATTATCTGCAAAAGTTACGGATATCCACGCAAATGAGTTAAGATAATCAGAGCTCAAGTGGATTAGAATGAAAACAGGTCGTTTGCAATTCCAAGGATTTAAGAATTTTGGTAACTTTTTTCAGTTTTTTGTTGCAAAAGCACAAGAAACTACTTTCCCTTTATGTAACTTCTTTTAAAACACCAAGGCAAAAAAATTGAAAAACAAGAACCAAATACGTTTCTTTTAGAAAATGTGGCAGTACTTACAAGGGTCTGGCTCCATGAAAATCGATCTGATTGCAGATAGCACCATTGTGATTGTTCGAGCTGGACTCCAACCATCCTTCAAGATTTTCAAACTAGCATTCCCCACAGCATCAACATTGCAGTGGTAAATTCTAGTTTTAAATACAACCTGAAAAAATACATTCAATAGTTAATACTAACCGAGTAAAAGCCTGAATAATTCCACCAGTTTGCGTGTGAATTTGCTTTATACATGCGTCCTAATTCTGAATCATGCACTTTCATGTAATGATCTTAACTGTATAGAGTTTATATTGTTGAAATTTGAAGCATGCCACTGCTCTGAGAGTTTAAGCTCAAGTTCTAAACATTACTCAGAGATGAGATCTTCAAAGTTGGGAGTACCTTTGGAGGTTTAAATGGATAATCACTGGGAAATGTTATATCAAGGAAATATATACCACCTTCATATGGCGTCCCTACATACAAGAACATGCAAATTTAAGTGTTTCCAAGTATGCCCATTGTATAGAGTTAATATTAGTTTTAGACCAATAACATCAACTGAAAAAAGTATATTTCACTAGAGATAGATCGACACGCAGAATAAAAACTGAATGGAAATATTTCGGAGGAAAAGAAGCAGAAAAGGAAAAAACATATGAAAACCAGCCAGGCACCAAAACGTGCTCTTTCACATTAGTAAATAGTCACTAACAGGAAACTTTCAATTTGCTAAGAATGTTAAATGCTGGACATGTCGAAACCGATAACGACAGGACATGTAAACACACAGACAAGCAGTATAACTCTGGATTTGAACAGCTTGTGTTAAGAGACAATTTCGTTTTTTTGATGATATTACACAGATATCAAAACGTTTGATCTGCAATACCAGAATTCTGTTTTATTCTTTCATAAGAACTACCCTTGTGGGGAATAATATTGTATAACTCATACACAGAACCTTAGAATTAAGGAACTAAAAAAGATTTTTCTTGTTACAGCCGAACTCTGAATGACCAGCTCTTAACCGACATACACTGTGCATAAATCCTAATAACATTGCTTCTTTGGTAGCTTCCATGTGGGATTTAGTTTCTTTGAAGTTCTGTGAAATGCATTTTACATTCGTTTTATAATGCCATTCAAAAGTTTCCAACTTTTCACAATCAGGCTCTCTAACGCTTCATCTTTTTCCAGCTCTCACTCCTTTATGCTCTTGTCATTCATTTGTCCACTCAAATTCATTGCAATGAACAATGAAAAATAGAAAATAACAAGATATTTTTGATTCATTTGAGGGAACTTTAACCACTAAGATTGAGTTTTCAAGTCAGTCAGAGTCTCAGACTTCAAAAAACGCATGAGATGACCAAAATATATATTTTATTCACAACCCATTTCATTAGAATTTAACAACTAAAAAACTATTCAGAATAAAAGAGAAACTATAAAACCTAAACAACTAACATTTGACACCCAAAATTATTTTGGTGAGTAACATTTGACACCCAAAATTAAAGCATTAAAATTGAAAACTGAAACCAACCCAGAACTCAAAAAGGAGGAAAACCCACTCCAGAGAGTGAAGAAGAGAGAGAGAGAGAGAGAGAGAGAGTGTGTGTACCGGGGGGACCAATGATGGTGGCGACCCAGTGGTAGAGATTGTCGCCCTTGGGGCCAGCAGAGCACTCGGGAGGAGGCTCATGTTCAGCTCCACCATTTCTCTCAGTATCCTCTTCCCCGACGCTGACACCGACGTCGTCGCCACCCACGCCGACGCCGGTGCCGACGACGACGGTCCTGTCGACGACATCATCTTCTGCAAAACGACAATAAATCCTCACTGGATAAACAACTGAAAGAGAGAGAGAGAAGAGAGGAAAAACTTGGAAGAGAGAGAGCGCGCTCTTCGTTGGGAAATTTGCCAAAATGATAACCTCAAAGGTTGAAATTTGGAAAATAACTTTTTCTCATTTCAACATGGAAATGGCGTGTTCCTCGTTTTGCTAATAAAAATTTTTAAAAAATTATTTTACAATTAAAAGAAATTTAGTAAGTCATTTTATTAATTTAATTTTTTCATTCTCTTATTATTTTTTTTGTTATCAATATGGCGTCGTTCCGGTTGTAAATTAAATAGTTTAGAAAGAAAAAAAAAACGACTTGGAAAATCATTTAATAAAATTTTTAAAAAATCATTTTATAAATAAAAAAATAGTTAATAAATCATTTTATCAATTCATCCCTCTTCATTCTCTTATTATTTTTTGGTTTTCAATATGGCACCGTTCCGGTTGTAAATTAAATAGTTTAGAAAGAAAAAGAAAATTGCAACGGTGTTGTTTGGCTTGGAAAATCAAATGGACAAAATGGTGTTGGCTATGTGGGGATAGCTACTCTATTCTATCAGAGTATGATAAGATCAAAAGTTTAAATTAACAAAATAACATTTTCTCATTTTAACGTAGAAACGACATACTGGTCATTTTGCAAATTAAAATTTTTAAAAAATCATTTTATAAATAAAAGAAAGTTAAGAAGTTATTTATCAATTGATTCATGTTCGTTCTCTTATTATTTTTTGGTTATCAATATGGCATCATTTTGGTTGTAAATTAAATAGTTTAGAAAGAAAAAAAGAAAATTGAAACGCCACCTTTCGTCATAGAAAATCAAATGGACAAAATGGTGTTGGCTAAGTAGGGATACCTACTCTATTCTATCAGAGTATGATAACCTGAAAAGTTGAAATTAGCAAAATAACTTTTTCCTATTTTAACTTGGGAATGACGTCGCAGTTATTTTACTATTAAAAATTTTTTAAAAATTTTTTAAAATAAATTAAATTAATAAGTCATTTTATCAATTCACTCATATTTATTCTCTTATTCTTTTTTTGGTTATCAGTACGGTGTCGTTCAATTGTAAATTAAATAGTTTAAAAAGAAAAAAGAAAATTGAAATGGCATCATTCAGGTTAGAAAATCAAATGGACAAAATAGTGTTGGCTAAACGGGGATGCCTACTCTATTCTATCAAAGCCAGATTTCAATCTTGGGACCTGTAGGTTATGGGCCCACCACGCTTCCGCTATGCCACTCCTGATTTTGTGTTTGTTTTCGTTAGTTTATTTTATATATTGTTTTTGTTAGTTTATTTTATATATCGACTTTCGAACATTGTAATTTTGTAAATCCCCAGCCGTGAGGAAAAAAATTTTTTTTTTTCTTTTCTTTTTTCCTTCTCTACGTCTGAAGGCAGGATATACTAACAATACTACAACTTTCCTTTAACAAAAAAAGAAAAAAAAAATGACTAATGAAGATTTGATCTCTACATCTTTAGGTGTAATTAGTATTACCACTAGACCATGTCGACAACCATGATAATATACCCATCTCAACTCCAAGTAAAGTGCAATAATTCAACCTGTTGCTACACCACAACAAATACGGTACAAAAATCCAATACAGAGGCCAGCTTAAGAAAAGAGAATGACGGCAAAAAATACCAATGAATATTTCATTGTTTCTCATTTCAAGCTTTTAATTTGATTTGACCCGTAGGTGGGACCGCCACCCTATAGCATATTGCCGCCACAAGTCGAACCTGGTATTTCTTCTTGAAAATCTCCTAACTGTTCTCGAGTAACTAGAATGATATTCTTTAACCAAAAAGAATTCGGTACATCCGTAGGATACCTATCCAGAAGTTAAGCCCATATGACATGACCAAATGGAAAGAGAGACAAAGAAAGAATAAAGCATATTTGCAAAATCAATTG
>CM046384.1:28190740-28228368 GCA_025413485.1 Ficus microcarpa
AACAGAAACGCCGTGGCCGATCCATCCCAAGAAACCCGGTGCACGGCTCGCGAGCGCAATGAGCGCCAATCCAATGCAAACGCAAAGCAAAAGCTTGATCTTCACCGATCCAAGGGTCAAGATCGCAACCTGCTGGAACCGCTGCATCGTCTGGCGGTTAAATGAGTTGCGAGGATGAGTCGACCCAACCAGACTCAACTGCCACCCTTCTAGAGCGCTCCTCCGACCATCAAAGAACCGAATACTTCCTTCTCTTCAGTTCCACCATGGGAAATGACATAGCATAGACGACTCCATCAATGAAGAACTCGGCGATGGCGACTGATGAGGACATGGCAAGAACAAGAACATGAAATGTTGATCCTATTTCAATTCTAGAAGAATATAGCCAAAGCTAAGTTTAATTTTAGCGAGTTAAATTGGGTTGTAAGGCTGTCATTCCAATTTATTAAACTTTCCTTATTTAGGCGTGATTCATTTGGTGTAATGGCAGATAATAAAGCCAATTTAAATACTTAATCTTTCCTTTTCTAGTTGTAGGCGTGAATTAGGAAGAGTTGGTCAGTTTCCTTATTTGTTTGGTTAGTTTGTCAAAACTGAATTTATTAGAGCATAAATTAGGAAAAGAGAATTGTGCCTAGCAGCCTATAAAAAGGCATGTTCTGAAGCTAATGGCAGTTTTTTGAGAAGCAATTTTGAGAAATGTGAGAGAATTTTCTCTTTGGGTTCTTTGACGAACCATTCGAACTTATCGGAATCTTCTGTGGCGTTCACTATCGACTTATCAAATGGATTTTTACCACCGTTTGTGACGTCTTCATTATATCGAGGTTCTTATTTCACATTAAACAATGGGTTGCGGTCAAGTATACCAAGGTTCTTGTTTTTGCTGAAGCAACAGGTCGAGGTCTCCCATTCAAACTTGATCATAGAACGTTCTTGGGTTCCTTTTCGTTGTTGGGTCTCGTCACAAGTTGGCGGGGTTCGTATCAGCGGCCGTGATGACGTCGGACACTGATCTGGTGTCACTGATATTCGAACTCCGGCAATTCACCGAAGAATCGAAAAAAAAAATGATCAAATTGATCATCACAAAGAGGGTGCTCTCGGATGGCATCAAGGAAGCAAAATTGGACTCAAAACAAGTCATCATTACCCCAGACACTGTGGAAATGTAACACTAGCTTAATTACAAGGTCTGCAATAGTCGCTAGTGATTGATTATTTATTTATTAATTTTTTAGGGTTGATTTTGTGAAGGTTTTGTTTGTTGAAATAGTTTTTTCCTCTCTGGTAAATTCCACAATGAGAAATATGAATCCATTCTTTTCAGGGCTCTTCATCTGATCAATCTTACTAGCCTTGGTACAGCCGTTGTTTTTGTAGACGTATGTCTTGGCTCTCTGAAATCCTTGTTCCTCCAGTTGAAGAACGGCCTTAGATTAATCGAGTTCAAAGGTCGATAGTTGGAAGGAAAGTTCTGACTACTGCTATTGGGAAGGAGTGTCATGTGATCAAGACGGTCATGTGATTCATGTCGGCTTGAGTGGCAAATCAATCTCTAGTGAGCTTCACCATTTGAGCGTTCTTCTCCAACATCTCATGTCAGATAATCACTTCAACTCTACAATCCCCTGCCGTATCAGTACCCTTGCAAATTTGAGTTATCTGAGTTTGCCGAACAAGTGCCCATTGACATCTCCCGCATGTCGTTTTTTAATCACTGGATTGAAAAAATAAATCAATCAATCAAAGAAAACGATATTAAATGACTTTTGTTTTGAGTGTCTTTAAATATCTATAAAGTTGTTATCCATCCAAACAAAAACTTTTAAAATGAAATAAAAATCATAGTGTCCATTTTGTTTCTTGCTTTATTTTGTGTTACGATGTATAATTGCATATGATAAAGTATATTACTTGTCATAGAAATTTAAAATTAGGGAAAAAAGGGAAAATGAACATACGACAGAGAGAATATCCTTAGCCATCCCCCTTTTCATATGATGTAGGTCCAACCTTTGCATCTAGGATCTCCTGTCGGACTGAACCTGATACGAACTAAGAATGTTAATTGAAAAAAAAAAAAAAAAGTCGGGGGAAAAGAAACACAGCAATATAAGCCTGTCAGAAGAAGTGAAAAATGAAGCATACACATGTTAGTGGATGGTGTCATGAGGAAATAATACCTTTAAAGCATCTTCAATGGTGGGAACTGTTCCACCATCGAAAAGAAAATTTGCGAATCCACACCTATCCAAAGATAAAATTTGCGAATAGTAAAGGCATAGAGCTATTGATAGAACTAAAACATATTATCAGAACTCCTCTCTCATCTTTCCCAAGAAAAGAAAATCACAAAGAATAGAGTAGTCGCCGCTATGGGCACATACTGTGTTGGGAGGATAGTGGAGCCAACTGCACTTGTTGAGCTGAATCTGTTGGAGACGCCTTAGCCTGAAATGCAAGAATATCGGAGGCAAGAGTGCGATCAGCACCAGACTTATGATGATCTTATGGATCAAACTCTTCAGTGAAGACAATCCTATCGGAAATAATAAAACTCCTTCTCCTCCATGTCTCCAATGGAGGTTAGGCAGAGTGGGCTTGACTGTCATTCATGGGTGTCAACGGTCGTTGGAAGAGAAAGACAGAGATGAACTTAAATACACTGGTTTCAGATACGAATTTGAAGCTGAGGATATCCTGCTTGGGGGGGGGGGGGGGGGGGGGGAACTAATGTTTCCATTCTGGAACTCAGACCTTATCGTGTCACTGAACTTTCAGGAGTTGATGCCTCGACCTTGTTTACTAGATGCCTTCTTGAACCTACTTCATTTGCAGATCAACGCATATCGAATGAGCAGAGCATGAGGGAATATGCAGATCTCAAGCTCTCTTTGCTACTTTACGATGCCGTTTTGATCTGCATTGGTACATTGGCTGCGCCTTTCTCAGCTGGAGAACGTGCAGCTCTTGCTTTTTTAACTGGTGGGATTATTGGCTTCTTGTATCTGCTTCTACTGCAGAGGTCTGTTGATGGAATATCAGCGGCAGAATCGAGTTTTGAAAATACAGGAGGAACTGAGCAAACATTCGGGGGCTTCAAGGGCCCGATATCCAGCCTAGCATTGGCATTTGGTTTTGCATTATTTGCGGTTTAGTATAGCTCGGAAGATCTTCCGATGGTGTTAACACCAAAAGAACTTATAGCTGGTGTGATGGGATTTCTTGGTTGTAAAGTTGCTGTGGTATTGGCAGCATTTAGGCCTTTGGCAAATGGCCTGAAGATTAACGAGTGAAACCCTATATTTCTCTGTTAAGGTTAAAACAACTTCCTGTAGAGACATCCCAGCTGTAAATATAGTTTATACATAGTTTGAAGGGGAAAAAAAAAAAAAAATCACCTATACAATACATTGAATTTTTATGCATCGAAAGATAAGTGTGTTCCTTTGAGTTCAAATCGTTCTCATTTTGCTTTTTCATTAGCCGTCCCTTATTATTTGTTTTCCATAACCCTACCAGAAAAATAGAGATTTAACATTAAAAGAAAATGAGCATTCAAAATTTGATCGGAGAGACAAATAGGACGACGTTTCTGAGCTCGTGTATTCTTTCTGGAACATTTTATCAGGTATTACTTCTTTACAGTTTTTATGATTAATTTGTTGAAGGAAAAAAAAAAAAAAAAAAAACATGTATAAAACCTTAAAAAAAGAAAAAAGAAATGCAAAAGCCGTTTGACATAATCATGGAGCAGCAAAAACCAAAAGGAGAAAAGTTGAATATTTATCTGGTGATTTGCAGAGAGAAGAAGACCTAATTCCTTGGACTAATTACCAAGTGTTTGAAATTTAAGCATCTTGTAATGAGGATTACCTCTGACTTTAATTTCCCTATGATGCTTAATTATCTTTTTATAAGAGGATTAAGACATGACTAACTTAAATGAAAGTAAAGTAAACCCTACTATTCTTTTGTATTGTATTTTATGGTTTCATTTTATGGTGATCTGTGAGTTCGCAAATTGCTTGACATATACTGGCACTTGTAAATTTTAAGCACACAAATCAAGCACCCAATGGAACAACTTCCTTGAATGAACAAAGCTTTCAAACGAATTTGTTTTAATATTTTTTTCTCTGTCAAATAACAAAGCTTTGATTTAAATTGCAGCTTATCAAACGAAAAAGGATAATGTTAGTTTGAGTACCAATCTAAGCGGCAATCAGTGGTCAATTGTTCATTGATAAATATAATCTGTTTTGATTGATGTAGCAGTTATTTAAAGACTTACTAGCTAAAAAGTGACAAATCATATACCACATAGACTATTACTTAAAAGTTAGGATTAGAATAATCTTTTTAATATTATTGAATGAAAATCAACAAAACACAATGATTTCGGCATTATAGAAACTAATTATAATAATACTAATGAGCTTTGACCACGCCATGTATTATCGAATGTTGTTAATGGAAAGATCCATTAAAGACTGCTAATTGTTGGAGTTATGGCGACAAAACCAACATGTCTTTTTCCTTAAGCGGGATATAAACCAAACCACGGTAAGAAGTGAAACCTAGAACTAGAAGGTGATAAAAATCCTAATCATTGG
The DNA here is from genome assembly GCA_025413485.1 of Ficus microcarpa. Lineage (NCBI taxonomy): Eukaryota > Viridiplantae > Streptophyta > Magnoliopsida > Rosales > Moraceae > Ficus > Ficus microcarpa. The sequence goes on from CM046384.1 coordinate 28,195,363, forward strand.
AGTTCAAAGATGTTTAATGTGTACGTGCTTATGTCCACAGATTAAGAATAAATAATTAATTAGTAAGCAGCACTATAATTAGTCTCTTATATAAATACAAGTAACAATATACACAATAGGGTAGGTTTTCTAATACTTATAAATCTACTAATTAAATTCAAGACTATTTTAAATTACTACAATTACAAATAAGTCAAAAGTTCATAATAAAGATAATTACATACAAAACAATAATTTTCCCTAATGTTAATACTTTCCTAATAGATTGTATTTGATTGAATGTAAGAATAGAGATTTAGAAACTCACCCAACCAAATTAGTCTAAGGGGAAATACGTTTTGATACCTGATACGAACCACGCCAACAACGTGACGAAACCCGCTACCAAATCTGGAAACAATAATCCAAGATCTTTCAAGTTTGATGGAAACCGCGACCCGTTGCTTAGCGAAGCAAGAAGCTTGGTATGGTGAAGACGCCACAAATGGTTATGGAAATCCGTTTGATAAGTCGATTTGAACGCCATAAGGAAATCCTTGATAAGTTCGGATAAGTTTTTTCAAGAACTCAAGAAGAATAACTCACAATATGAATAAACATCAAAATATTCTATGTGCATAATCTGAGAAGTCAGCGCTGAATTTACAAGTGTAAAATTCCTAATCTACCCCTAAGGATAAACATGTCTAAAAATCAGATCTATCTAAAAAAATTCAGAATTAAAAATATACCTAAATTCAAATTTTGAACTAAAACTTTAAAACTCAAATAGGATTACAAAGAAATCAAATCTTAATCAGATCTTATAAACTTCTTGAATTTTGTTTTCAATCTTGAACTTCTTGAAGCTTGAAATCATTATCTTAACTTGATTCTTTGTTGGGAAAAACATCTACATCTGCTAGAGTCCTCCTTGCACGTTTATTCACATCAATACCCTGTACTAATATATATATATATATATATGTTGCTCTTAGTACCACGTACACCTTTTTTTGGACTCAAAAGTGTCATTTACTCCCTTTTAAATTGAAATTCAAATTAGTTTTTTGTAATAAATAATATATTAAAATAACAAAAATAAAGAACTTTATGCCCCTTTTAAAAAATAAAAAAGAGAAAATTATTTAAATAATCACCTTTTTTTATCTATTAAATAACATGATATAAATGCCTTATTTTTGACCAACATGACACAAAATTTAATTAACTTCAGTTTAATTTTATGTCATGTTAATTTAATGTTAATTTTTTATATAATGTTAATGCAATGATCTTTAATTTGTGTCATGCTTTTCCCTTTTAAAAATGACGTGGCACTTGTAATACCTGAAATTTTCATAGACTTAAGATTTCTCTTTTTACTAGAAATTAGAAGTCCGCATGTTATGTTATGAGGTGTTTTCATGAAAAATTATGAATCACATGTGAAATTCGTAATTTTATTAGCCAAGGTTAGAATTTTCTCTTAAACCGGCTACGAGACTCGAAAAAAATGCCGAGGTTGATAAACGGCATTTTGAGTCAAAAAGGACGAAAAAGAAAGAAAAAGGATGAAAAAGGACGAAATTTTAAGAAAGTCAAAAGTTTGACCAAAAAGTCAACTTTGACCGAAAAAGTCAAAGGGTTGACCAAAAAGTCAAAGTTTGACCAAGGACGGGTCAAAAATGTTGACCTCAAAAAATGATGAATTGCAGTATAAGAAGAGACTGCAAAAACTTTCTATGGTCAAGAAAGCAAAAATAAGCCGTAAAAACCACCCTAGAAATCAAGCACACCGAATTAAGAATTAAAGGGCAAAAAGGTCTCCGAAAAATTGGAGAGAGAAAGTTTTCGGTCCAATTTTTACAAGGAAGAATTTTGGATCAAAATTATGGAGCACAATATTTTTAATATCTGTGTGACACAAAGGAAATGAAAAGGAATTAATTTTAAAGAAGAAAAATGGCCAAACAAGGCATTGTGGGAGCTAGTGGAAAATGACATCAACACATTGACATCACCTTCCACCAACTCAATGTTGCACATGTGGACTCCCCCTCCTCCAACAGCCGGCAACCAAGGAAAGAAGAAAGAAAAGAAAATCACAAAGAAAAGCATGAGAAAAGATGGAAAAGAAAGACATGGCATAAAGCCATTTTTTTGAGGAAAAAGTGTGCACCCTTTGCATGCCACTTGTCCCCTTGTTTCTCCAAGAATTTCGGCTGCAACTAGCCCTCCCCATGACCAAGCAATCAGCCCTTGTAATCCCCCAAAAATCCGGACACACAATGGCCCTTGGCTTCCCCATGAAGTTCGGCAATTCAATGGAAAAAGAAAGGAAGAAGCTAAGGACAATGACCCATGCCCATGACATCATTCTCCACTAGCATAAGTTAGCTTGTGCAGCCAGCTTTCCTCTCCTAAAGGGTCGGCAGCAAGCAGCAAAAAGGAGAGTCAAAAGCAAAAGGTAAAAGCCTTATTTTAGGGGCAAAAAGATATACCAAGATAAGACATATGCCCATGCCTATGACTCCCCTCTTTCACTAGCCCAAAGCTAGCTATGTGAAGCTCTCTTTCCCACCCCCAAAACCGGCTGCAAACACAAGAAAAGGAGGAGACAAAAGCCTTAATTTAAGGCAAGCAACCAACTACTCCAATCAATCAAAGAAACCCTCCCACCCTTTTGTGCTTTTTGTAAGAAAAAGTGAGCAAAAGCTCTTGTATTTCCTTGGGGTTTGCTCGGCAGCTAGAGAGAGAAGGAGAGAAAGAGAGATTCCAAGAGAAATTTTGGGTATTCCATCTCAAAGGGGTGCACGGTTTTGGACAAGAGAAAGAGAAGAAGAAATCAAGAAAAATCAAGAGGACTTTTGCATGTGTGGTCTTCGGTTTTTCTAAGGGAGAATCAAGAGAGTTTTTGGTGAGCCATGGAGACCCATTTTGGGGCACAAAATCCGTGAGTTTGGAGAATGAAAGAAAGGAAGAAAATCTGGAAAATCTTGAGGACTAAACCATGTGATAAGTTCGGTTCTAGCAAGAGGAACCAAGAGAAGATTTTTTGGTGCTTCTTGGAGCCAAAAATCCGTGAGCTTGGAGAAGGAAAAAGGTAAGAGAAAAACTTGGATTTCTCATCTTGTTAAGCTCGGTTTTGATGAGCAAGAAAGAAGCTAACAAAAAGTTATTGGATCTCTATTTTTCTTGCAAAATCCGTGAGCCATGGAGGAGCCAAATCCGTGGGTGATGAGCCAAGAAGAAAAAAAGGGATTTTCAAACCCTAACTTGGGTTAAGGTAACCTCTTAAACTAATCTTGGATTTAAGCTCAAGATAAGCATTTTTATGATGGTTTAAGATGGATTTGTAAGGACATAAGTCCAAGTTATTTTTCAGCCCTTGATTTGGTGTATGTGCTTGATAGGGATTAGGGTTTGGTTGGCTTGTTTTATGATGTTTCTTGCATGATTTTTATGCTTGAAAAATTGATAGGATGCATGCTAGATGTGTTATTTAAGTCCCCTAAAATTTGGTCACAAATCAGCCCTAAGGCAATGGCTGATTTGCTTGAAGAAAAATGTTGCATGTGATGCTAGTTGATGAATGATGCAAGGATAGCACACCATGCAGCCAAGGACGTTTTGTGGGCTGCATGGGCGTGATGTATGGACAAGAGTGTATGCATGAGACGTTAGACACGTTGCTTGATGTATGTTTAAGCTCCCGATGTGATCGGTCGAGTTAGAATCCGCAAACTAAGACGTAAAACCGGATTAACAACCGAAACTGCCATTTCGGAGTCGAAACTGGCCAGTTTCGGGAAAGTGAAATTATCAGGTCCTTAGAGGCCGAATGGGTTAAAAGTTAAAACACGAAAGTTGTTCGGAACAACTTTTACTAAAGAGTATCGTGGACAGAATCTTAAAATAAGGCTCCAAAGGCCTTCATTTTTATGAAAACCCGTAGCTAACTCCTGGAGCCAGTTTCACTCCGTTTTCAGGATCACCCACATTCAAACGAAAACTGGTACTGATCTAGCCAGAACTGGGTTTTGTACAAAACACAAAAGTTTTAGCATTTTTCGATAGCTACAACTTTCGTGAAGACAAGTTTTTCAGAAAATGAACGGATTTTTAATCTGGGTTGTTTTTACGAAGAGTGCTCAGGGAATCCGCGAATTTCCAGCACTTGGTTTACAAAAACATTTTCTAGAAAAATAAAAAGTGTCTCTAAAATGTTATTTTGACTACGAAAATCGTTCCAATGGCGATTTTCAGTCCGTAATGATTTTATGAAGTCCCGTTTTAAGAAAATGAATTTTTAGAGTTTTTGGGATTTTTCACCCAAAGTGTTCAAGTTAAGAAGAAAAATGAGATTTTCCATAAGATAAAGGAAAATGAGATTTTTCAAGAAGAGAGTGGAATTTTTAAGAGTTTAGAATTGAAATTCCACATTTTTCCAAGAAGTAAAGAAAGTAATGATTTTAGACAATTATTTTCAAGAGTAATGAAGTAAGAGCTTTTTACAAGCAAATTAATGAGATTTTTGGAAGATAATTATATAATGTTTTCCAAAAATAATGAAATGGAGTTTTAAGGTAAAAATGGGTAATCAAGCCGACTACGAACGGTAACCGGAAATTATATCCGAGTTACTGGGCTAAGCCCAAAGCCCAACGTTAGACCCAAAGGGGGTTGACCTTAGTTGACCATATGTTGACTTGGGTTGACCAAGAGTTGACTTTAGGGTTACCCAATATAACCCTAAAGGATACTAAGATTAATGAAATGGGCTAAGACCTAAGGTTATTGAAGAGAAAATAACCCAATGGATTTTGAATCAAGAAAAAGTAAAGTAAAAGCCCATGAAAAAGGAAGTGACCAATCAGGCTTACAAGAGATATTAGAGGGGACATACAACACACACATCTAGGATTGCTCATAGATGTTGGTTAGGATACCAACATCATATGTCGCGATTTATGGTAAGATAAGTTAATCTTATCTTACACCTCCTTTGAAACAAGAATATGAACCTGTTAAGATATCGCAAGGAATGTACGTCAAGAGCATAGGACTTAAGGTAAGTACAAACCTCACCTGTGGTATGGTGAAAAATAATATGTATGTTCAAATATGCTATGTTTCAAGATATGTTGAAATGCTTTAAAGATGTCATGTTTTGAAGATGTTATGTGTTAAGAATGTCATGTTTTAAAGATGCCATGCTATGTTTTATGAACGAAATGTTAAGTATGTATGATATAGTGACATCATAAAGTATGCTCACTAATGATAAGCCACTTGGTAAAAATACACAAGTAAAGTGTCGTACCAACCTCCACCAAGGTGGACAATTTTTATGATGAAGTTATGGATTCGCCCTCTCGTCAAGACGGGAGGGTGTAATCACTTCTGTTTCCTGGAGCAGTTAGGGACTTGCAACCCCATCTAACTGTAATCTGGCGGCGCGCTATATGTTAAGGGTACGTTCACTATAGGGCCCATAAGAAAGATAAGGAAGTTAAAAGAAATGCATAAATGGAACATAAATGGTTCATGCATATGTTTTTATGATGAAGTATGTTTCAAGATGTTTAAATGAAAATGTTTTTGTGAGATCGCGTTTGTACTTGCTGAGCGTCAGCTCATCAGATATTCCATACTGCAGGTTTGAGATAAAAAGCTTGTAGCTTTACTTGGTGGGCTTGGAGATGATGCAGCGAGTGAAGGGCGGTGTGGGATACCACTACGCAATAATTTCCGCATATGTTTAAAGTTATGAAGTTTTTATGTATGTTTAAGTATCAAGCCAAGTTATTTATGTATGAAATGTTCAATGTAAGATGCACAATTTTAGTGCATGGGTTTCAAGTCGAGATTTTAAAATGAAATCCAAATTATGAAGTTCAAAGAAAGTTTTAAAATGATGTTCAAAAGAAGTTTCAAAAAAAAAAGTAAGTCGAAAAAAAAAAAAACAAAATTTATTCCGCATTTTTAAAGTAAAGTAAAGTAAGTTATGTATGAAGTATGAATGTGACGGTTCCGGCGCCCCGCATCCGCGCGGTCGGCCCCGCGTGGGTGTCAGGTGGGTGGTTCGGGGCGTCACAGCACTTCTCTTCTTTTAGAATACACACACACATACTCATATGTCCCCTCTTCCTTTTTGATATTTGCTTTCATGCTCATTTCATAACATCATGTCCTATAAATTAACTAACATGACCTTCTAAACAATGTAATATGATATTTTAACTAATATTGTATTTCAATCGACGTGTCTACACGGAAGTGGACAAAAATGAGAGTCCCATCCCGCCCTACCTCCATTGGCACCTTTCAACCACTTCAATTATAGACTCAAAAAGAAAAGCATTTCATCAGCCAATTTTGTCACTTGACACTACTTACAATAAAATTAATCTCTTTTTTCTAGTAAGTCTTTTGGAAAATCATTATCTAATTTACATGGCCAAAATTCCACTTTGTAAACTCATTCACAGCACTAGAAATTCATACACACATAAAAGAACAAAGCCAAGTAAATTAAAGATTAAAAAATGGAAAAGTTTTACGTATTGGAGCATCAGAGTCGATAAAGATTCTAATCTTAGAGTGCATAACAAGACAGTGTCTCCAACTATGCTTTGGACAGCCAACTTAACGACAAAACTAGCATCTTCGTAGTTTACGCTATTCCTTTTACCACCTATTAGAGTTTCATGTCTTTTTGTCAGTTTGAATTTAACACTATCAAGAATATGCATAATAGTATCACATTTTACCTATTTAAAAAAATAAATAAAAGAACAAAGTTTAACCTAGCATTTTATTTATACCACTTCGTAACTTAATGTTACCGATTCTAACAAGACACTTACAAGTATTATTGTATATATCTTTTGTTCTTCTTTTTCCCTATGGCCAACATAGGTTGGCTCTTGTGAGTAACTATTTAAAGACAAGAAATACAATATTTGGAAACTTGCACAGCAAAATTATAGAATACATAATCTGATAAGACCTTTAAATGTTTAGTGGACCAAATTTACATCATATTGTACTATTCTTCAAGGTTCAAATTCATATTAAAAGGTTGATACAGTATATTTATATATATATATATATATAGAGAGAGAGAGAGAGAGAGGCATATCCCTCATTTAGATATCCTAGAGAGTTCCAACATTTTGAATAATCCAGTCCTTCAAAAAATTATTTTTTTCCTTTTTAGAAAGCATTTATAACGACCCTTTTTGAGTGTTGTTTTTGATAATTCTCTCTGAATTAGGTAGTAAATCACTTGAGCAGACAAGAAAAAGAAACTGCTCAAATGAGTAGCACCTTTTTTTCCGTTTCAGCTGCTAAGCCATGCAATATGAGGCAAGGCAATGCTAAATACATGTCTCAAAGGCTCTTCACCACAAGAGCTGAAGTGACATACATGCCATCTCCAAAGCAAAGCAGCATACCTGTGTTTCCTGAGCTGACGAAAGCAGGGATTTCGCTCACCGATCTGCGCATCAAAGAAGTTGTTCAAAAACAGTCATGGACTCACAAAAGCTTCCCGAGATACAACAATGATCATGCTCAAAGAAAGCTGCACTTCCATCCTAACTTTCTTCAAGAAGCATATGAAAGGTGCCGAAATATATGTGCAGAATATGCCAAGACCTTCTACCTAGGTACTATTTCATCTCCCTTGTCCCCTTTTTACTAGATTTCTTGATCGGATAACTAGGAAGTCTTAAAATGGACTCTGAGCCATTGGAATTTTAATCCAATTGTTACTATTTAGTCTCCGGATTGGATCACCCTCTTTCTATGTTAAAGGAAGAGAATTTCTCATCTGTATGTATATTATCATGTTTTGATGTCTGCTATTCTATTGATGCAGGTACATTGCTAATGACAGAAGAACGAAGAAGAGCCATATGGGCAATCTATGGCAAGTTTTTTTGTTGCTCAACTCTCGTATTCACAAAATGGACAGATATCGATTGGAAAAACAATTACAAGCACACACACACACACACACACACACACACACACACACACACACACACATATCAGTTATTAGTGATTGGATCGCTGTCATAATTACATCTGTTAATTTTGCATATATTTGGAATTCCCTGGAGAATCATCACAAAAATAATCTTTTGCAAGAGTTTGCATGCTTTTTTTTCTTTTCCTATTATAGAGTTTGTCAAAGTGAAGGTGCTGAATTGTTTTCTGTGTGTAGTTTGGTGTAGGAGGACAGATGAACTTGTTGACGGTCCGAATGCTGCATACATGAGTTCTGAAGTTCTTCAGAGATGGGAAGAGAGACTTCAAGACATCTTCGATGGACGCCCTTATGACATGCTTGATGCAGCACTTATAGATACTGTTTCCAAATTCCCCTTAGACATTGAGGTACTACATTTCTTCCCTTTCTGGACATGTTTCCCAAATCGAATTCCATACTAGAAATTTTTGGATTTTGTTTCCATCTCACCCCTTTCTTTGGCCACACAGCCTTTCCGGGACATGATTAAAGGAATGAGAATGGACACCAAAAAATGTCGCTACACGAATTTCCAAGAGCTCTATCTATATTGCTACTATGTGGCAGGAACTGTAGGCCTAATGAGTGTTCCTATAATGGGAATCTCACCAGAGTCTTTGATCCCCGTTAAACGTGTATATGATTCCGCACTCTACTTGGGTATAGGGAATCAGTTGACAAATATACTTCGAGACGTGGGAGAAGAGTAAGCTCATTTCATTTGGAAAATACAATTTATCATGACGATTCTCTTTCAATAACATGCCTAGTGATGCATCACCAGCACTGATCTTTTTGTTTGTGTTTTTTTTCTCTTTGTGAGCAATTCTCCATTTGACGCACCTCCCTGACCTTGTTAAGTTACTTTCTGACAGTGCCATGAGAGGGAGAGTTTATCTTCCTCAAGATGAGCTTGCACAATTCGGGTTATCTGACAAGGATGTTTTCTCAAGGAAAGTCACTAATAGGTGGAGAGAGTTCATGAAAGAACAAATAACAAGAGCCAGGTTCTATTTCAGCCTAGCAGAAGAAGGAGCTTCTCAGCTGGACAACGCGAGTCGCTGGCCGGTATAATGAACTAGCAAAATGAGTTCTAGGCACAATTCCATATTGCATATCTACTGTTTTTGTTTGAAGGAAGCTGTAATAAATATACCTACTCCATCACCATAACTAACGTTCAAATGCAACTATAACCAAAAAAAAAAAAAAAAAGAAAAGGTTAAAACAAGAGAATGTCTCAAAGTGTTTAGAAACGAATGTATCAACTTGTATTGTGTTATTGTTGACAATCTACAGGTATGGTCCTCCTTGCTGATATACCGTGAAATTTTAGACGCAATCGAGGAAAACGATTATGATAACTTCACGAAGCGAGCATGTGTTGGGAGGGCTAAGAAACTTCTCATGTTGCCTTTGGCTTACACAAGATCTCTGTCAACACCTAGCATGGTTTTTCATTAATTATCATGTCCCCTCAAGCAACATGAGAGAGAGAGAGATTGTAACAAGTTTTACAGGTCATACAGGACTTGTATCAAAATATGAAACTTATATCGTACGAATGAGGATTGTTCTTATAAAAAAAAAATTGGGAATATTCGTTTACCTATACCTCTGTGAAAGACTTGCTGTACGTAACCTCCTCTTTTTTTTTTTAAGGTTTTTGTTGGTTACCTGTTTCTTGAACATTGCTCCTACTGTCTTTTTAGCAATCACCACTGTCTTTTTACCTGCTTTACAAACTTTGGTCAGTTAGTATAACGCCATTTTCTAAGACGTCAATTTTATTCTGTACATGAATCATTCAAAAAAGAAAAATTGGTTGACTCTTTAACTCCTCAACGTGTAATGAATACAATGGGTAGCTATCGAAAATAATAATATTATTAATATTAATGATCACAACAACAACAACAACAATAACAATATCAACAACAACACAAAAAAAGTAATAGTAATACACGATATAATACCTCAAGTTAAACAATCTTCTTTTTAAAATGGGTGTTGACCCAATCTAATCAACCACGCGTCAATCATACGTCAATTGAGGAACTTTATAATCAATTTTTGATGGATCAAATCTGATTGATTGGTTATTAACCGTTTTAAAGCCATCAATCATTTTTCTAATCTAATACGAAAAGAGTTCAGCCATATATATATATGTTACCCCCCCTTCTTTAAGAGGTGGCCAATCCCACATAATTTCTCTATAAACAAGACAAAATACAAGGCTAGATAGGGGGCAAAAGAAAATTTTATAAGAGGCACCCATTATAATTAAGTAAAACTCATCATCCCTCTACAGACCCCAGCCACGAGAATAACAATCCTAATACCGAAAATTAATAAAATATATGGGAAATTGGAAGGAGAAAAAAGGTAAACCAAATAAACAAATTATGCCATATTTTGTCAGCACGAAATGGTACATACGACACGAAAGCATTGCCAGCCGCAGCTGCTTCCTTTGCAGAGAGACTTCAGCAATAACGAATCGGAGGAAGCCTTTGCCTGCTTGTTTTACATGCTTTTCTCCGACCGACTGCCACCGTAGCAGAACGGTAATCTTATATTTCAAATACAAAAGCAGCTCCCAAAACATGAAAACCAGCTAGCAGGCGCTAGCCGCTGGAAATTCTGCAACTAATTTACTGTCCCCTCATAGGAAATAATCAGGTGTTCTCCGAGTTACATCGGGCTCTCCTCTCCTTGGTGCCGGCTCAAACTGAAACAAAGAGTAGACACTCAAAACTTTTAGGATATGAATACCCCAAAGTAAAATTGCCAAATTATACAAAACTGAAAACTACAAAGATTCGGCGATGGAATTGGACTAGTAGAAATAATTCCCACCAAGATTTTAATGGCTAGATGGATGGAAGGACTACTATGGAACCACTTGGTAGATCAGAATGTTTTAAACGTCAAGGACCAAAATGGGATTCAACTAGTTCGGGAACTAAAATTGGGATTGATGGTTTATTTTTCCCATGTGGCGAAAGAGTCGAAGAGACGAACCTGAATGAATGTGTGGCCTTTGCAGTCATCAACCTCCAGAATAGATGCCATGTTTCCACAGCGATAGCAATAATTCGGTGCACTGAATATAGTGACCACCTTTTGTTCCTGTGACGAGGAAAGAAGATCAGACATATTTGCAGAAGATGAATCCAAAGATAGCCAGGAAATACAGGGTAAAGAAGCATACGTGACCCCAGTTATATCCTTCCATAACAAGCTGGTGTGCTCTAGCAATAAGTTTTAAGTTATTGGTGTGATTGAACTGCTCAGATATGTCCTGCAAAAGCATTTTTTAAAAAGAATTAAATAGACCTCCAAAAAAATCATGAATACAGAATCTTATTTGTAACCTCTAGCACCAGGAGATTAAGGAAATTGCATTTTTTGGAGGAAATAAAAATAAATGGCTGGATTTTTTGTTCAAGTTTGTGAATGGCCGGATTCTGGTGAATCTGGGATTTACCAGCATTTTTCCATGACCAGAGTTTGGTAAATCTGGGATTTACTGGCTTTTCACTATGACCAGATCCGGTAAACCAGCTTTACCGGCCATTTTCTTCCAAGGTTAGAAATGCAGCCATTTTTTGCAATTTCTTTTCCCCTTAAAAGTGATCTTTTGCTACAAATTCTCTCAAGTAAAGGCATGATAGAAAAGTAAAATACCTGACCAAATGTATATCCAGCACCTCTTGGAGAGATACCCCAACCACAACGATCATCTGGGTCAGACCATAAAAGATCACACATAGGGCCCTCATGAGGAACCTCTTGAACACGATCGAAATTGCGTATGTTATCAAGTGTTTCAATTGACGGAGACAGTCCACCATGTAGACAAAATATCTCGGATTCAACCTTCAAATAAAAGATAAAAGATAGGCATTCATATATGGTAGTGGCGGTATCAAAATCAAAGGCTCAAACCACTGAAGTTTTCCAATTATTTCATAGACATAAGAACTAAAAGTTATTGCAAAGCAAAGCACTAAAGCACATATAATCATGAAAATGTCATCTCTAATTTATACTAACCAATGCTGTAAGCGGAAAATAGTCGAACAAATCTGTAAAGATCTTCCAAACATTGGCATTACCATACCTGCAAACAGAAGGGACGAGTTATTTTTTCATATTTGTGAGAGAACAACGTCAAATGCACACAATATTAAGGATTTGGAGAATTGGAGATGGACAAGAAAGTAAATTCTGAGATCAAGAGGAAAATAGTCTCGTGAGCAAAAGCACAATCATCTTCCTCAGATCAATATACATAGTATTATTGGCAATCTACTATAAACCAATAAACGAATTCAGGTTGTAACTCTTAAGCTTGACTGTTAATGAAATAAACTAGGCTTCTTGCACAAAAATTTTGCAATGTCAGAGACATTCCTTCATTCCTACCAAAACGGTTTATCATATGAACAGCTTTAGTACCAGAAAACAGAAAGCAATACTAATCAGAGGCTCAGCGTACATCAAGGGCATTTTATCACCAGCAAACTACAAGAATGATATCCTTTATCGCTTTTCACACAGATATCCTGATATGTTTACAAAATGGAGCAATAATAAGATGGACGGCATTCAGTGGTAATAGGCCTGTAAGTCTAGGGCACAAAACTTGCATAAGTGGAAAAAAGATATGCTCTTATAGAATTTTCATTTCAAGACTGCCAATTGGATGTCATATTCTCGACTTTTTCTCAAGAATCAACTACAAAAACTTTATAAATTAGGCATCGAAATCACAAAATAGTCTTTTTTTTTTTTTTTTCCTTTTTTTATAACTGACTTGAGAGACAAAAAGAGAAACTTATACCGAATCTGAAAAAATGAAATAAAAAATTAAAACAAAAGCACATTTATTGACACTGTATAGTAGATTATGGTATATAGTTATTTTCAAGCTAGGGTCTTAGAAAATGTAAAAAGCTACTGACATGTATCAATCATATGTTTTGCAAATTAGAAACTCCCTTTAAAGGTGCTAAGAACTCACTTCCGCAAGCACTCGTCATAAAAACCATAAACTTGAGTAATCTGCAAAACAAATGACACAATCAGCACAGATAATTCTGATGCATATGAATGTATTGAAAAATTATAATAATAACCTTTTCATTTTAAAACCATTACACCCCAAGATAGAGAGAAAAGAAAAGGGAAAACAAGAGAAATAACAGATGGAACATTTACTAAAACCAAATGCACAAGATCAGAGCGGGAAAGGAATTGCCAAAAAAAAAAAAAAAAAGACTAGGCATGGTAATCAGATTTAGGCATTTGATCCAAGTGTTCTAATTAAAAATAACAAAAAATAATAATAATAAAACAAAACAAAATCAAGTATAAGAAGCAAATTCATAAGCCTTAAAGCAAAAGTTATACCTGCCGGCTCTCATGATTTCCTCTTAGAATAGTAATTCGTTGAGGATATCGCACTTTCAAAGCGACAAGAAGCTGAACAGATGAATTAGCACTTAATCAGTAATCCAATACACTAAATAATAATTTAGAACTGCCGTTAATTACAGCTAAAGGACAAGATGAAAGAAGCTGAGCTCAAGTTATTCGTCTTATTGCAAGAGATAATTCAGAAATTCTTGTCCTATAGTAATTGTTGCTAAACCTAATTTGCAATGACAATCCCCAAAAATACAGCCAATACAATGCTCTACAAAGACTCTGAAAGTTCTTTAATTTGGGTGCCTGAATCCAGAAAAAATTCAACACATGAAGAAAATGAAAAGTTTCATAAGGAAAAAATATGACACCTACCGTTACAGTTTCAACCGAATAATAGCCACGATCAACATAGTCACCCATGAACAAATAATTTGTATCCGGACACTACAACAAAGTTGCAACTGAAGATAAGTATTGCACTTGTAAGTGTAATCTTTTCCACGCATGCATAAAAATGAAATAAACAAATAAATAAAGATTAAAAGCAAAAATTAAGTGTCTTAACAGCAGTATACTTGTCCCTAATTCAAATAAAATTGACAGACCATTGGAAAAGAAAATCTGGGGAAGAAACATTACTTCTCTATAACCCAAAGTATCAAACGCATAGAAGCACCAGTTTTGAAAATCGACTAAGTATCAATCTAATTGTATGCACCAATAATATTTGAATGTACACAACACAATGAATAAGAATTTTAAGTTACATATGACTTAAGAAAATAATTATATCTTAATTTCTACTACCAATTCAAAAATAATTGAAAAACGATTGTTGTTGGGTGATATATCCTGTACCTCAGGGATGAAGCCACAAAGAAACTAGAGAGAAAAAAAATCATGACAGTAGCATTCATGCTGGTTTCTGGTTAGAAAGAGTTGCGTCCAAATGTGATTGGTGCAATCAATGAAATTTTATACGTTACAGGAGGAAAATGTTTTCACGTTCTGACAGGCTGACATTTTCCCAAATCATTATTTCATTTTCTTGCAATAAAACTGCGAAGTTGCAATAATTCTAGTGACCTTTTCAAAAGTGAAAATTATTAACATTGTAAAGAAAGAATCCTTCCAGTTTATGTCAAAGACCAAAAGCTGGAAATAGAGACAGCTAACCTTGTTCTAAAAGTTCAAATCAATTCAAAGAATACATCTATTACCAACAAAATTTATTTAACATTAAAAAAAAAAAAAAAGGAACATTCGTAAGTTAAATTCACTTCAAAGGCACATTATCATGTTATTCAGCAACTCAATGGCAAACATAAATATAGTAAAATGCCTCTAAATATAATAATTACCTTCCCTCCAATGCGAAAAAGCTCCGCAAGATCGTGAAATTGCCCATGAATATCTCCACAGATTGTAACAGGACTCTTTACAGGCTGCATAAAATGACAATGTCAAAAGTTGACACATTCAAAAATCACTATAAAATGAAAACTGAAAACAGCTATTGCTATAATAGCAGTAGAACTCCACCAAAGTATTTACTTCTAATAGTAGAGAAAAAATTGTACTTGTGGCAGGAATCAGTGAGACAAATGGACAGGACGCAAAACAACCAAAAATCAAGCAATACATGAGATAATAAATTTATCCTAATACAGTAATTAAATGCTTGATATGAAAAGGCAACGGCCTCGACCCGGATTATCTAAAATAGCCTTTGATAGCTAGTACAGATGTTTTAATCTAACCACACCCTATGATCATTGTTTACCTCAAACTCGAAATTCTTGTGTTTAAGGCACAAAATTTTAGTAACATCAAATATTGGTTAAGCAAGATTAAGAAATATATCAAAGCATTCAAACCAACATTTTATCTGAAAATAATTGCAAAGATTGAGAAACACAGAAATGGCAAGATAAACAACCTGAACATTGCTTTCTTCCATTAAAATCTCTTTAGCCTTCTCACAAAGTGTCCTTACCTACAGGCAGAACTCAGAAGTGAGGAATGACCAATAATTTCAATAATTGAAATGAGGAAAATATATGTATGTATATTTATATATTTATATATATGAAATAAAAATTGCTTGAAAGAAACTTCCAGGCAAGAATACGAAGACATTTTCTGAATAAAGAAATGAAGTGAACAACTTCATTAATGCATTAGCTATTTTAATATTTATAATTAAACATCGAATTTGTGGAGTCAGATTGAAAATGCAAGCATAAATGGACGTTAGCTGAGTACAATAATCATGAAAATAACAAGATAGCAAATAAACAAATTATAAACAGAGATGAGGAGAAGAAACTAAAATAGCCTTTTTTTCACCTCAATTTCTATTTTCTTTTGTCTTTTTTATTTTTTTCTCTCTCCCCCTCTCCTTTCCATGGTAATCAGTGCCAATAAGAAAAAACACTTCCCTTATAGGTTCACCAAAGCGTATTCACAGTCGCCTTGAGAAAGTTGATGAATGGAGAAATTCTTAACTTGAACAGATGGGATGGACACTGACATGGTTACCAGCTAGTAAAGAGAACCATATCCAATGTGAGGGGTTCAAAACAAAAACAAAAAAAAACAAAACCTCCAATCTAGAATACACAAGAACAGTTGAAAATGCTTCAAATTAAATTGAGAAAATCAAATAGCTGATACAAAAGCTGTACGATAGAACTTAATCAGTAATATTGTCATCATTAGTATCGTCAGAACATATTGACTTCAAATGTTTGTCAATGGTGAACAATAACAATACTATCTTCTCCATGAGCACATGGGACCTGACTCCGGCAATGAATTCATAAACTAAACCATCAACTTCAATTAAACTACAACCTGGCACTTTTGCCACCTTCCTCATTTCCATTTTCTTTCTTACATTTGTAACATAATCCCACCGGTCAGCGGAGGCATACATGTTTGAAAGAAGAACATAAACCCCACTGTGGTCTAATCCTTGCTCAGCCAAGCGCTCAACCATCTCTTGACCCAACTCAACATCACCATGAACTCTACAAGCATTGAGCAATGCACCCAACACATATGAATCTGGTTCTATAGGCATCTCTCTTACCACCTTCTTTGCCTCTTTTATCATTCCAACTCTCCCAAGGAGGTCCACCAAACATCCATAGTGTTGGACCCTCAGCTCAATCCCGTAAGTAGTACCCATGCTTTTGAAGATTCTCAACCCTTTATCTACCAATCCCACACGGCTACAAGCACTCAAGACACTAATAAACGTAACTTCATTTGGTTGAACTCCTTCTTTCTGCATCCTCATAAATAACTCAATGGCGCTTCTGCTCTGACCATGATTAGCTAGCCCTGAAATTAAAGAAGTAAAAGCAAACACATCCCTTTCTGGCATCTTATCAAATGTAGCACAAGCAGCTTGCAGACAGCCGCACTTAGCATACATGTCAATAAGAGCAGTGCCCAACACTCTATCTATTTGCATTCCATTTCTATCCACATACGCATGTATCCACCTTCCTTGGTCTAATGCACCAAGATAGGCACAAGCAGTTAGCACCCCCACCATAGCAGCATGATTAGGTGCAAAACCAGAAGCTTGCATGTCACTAAAAAGCTCTAAAGCCTCTTCGAACAGTCCAACTTGGCAATAGCCATTAATCATAGCACTCCAAGAAATATTATTCTTTTCTGGCATTTTATCAAACAATTCACGTGCGATTAAAACCTGATCTGACTTTGCATACCCATTTATTAAAGAGGTCCATGTTATGACATCCTTACTTGCACTCATATCAAACAACTTACGAGCAGGGTACATGCAGAAACACGTAGCATACAAATGGATTAATCCATTCTGCACAAAGTCATATGATTCCCAACCCAATCTGATGGCTTGACCATGGAGCGTAAAACCCAATGAGAGGTCAGAAAGCTCAGTACAAGCCCTAAGGAGGAAAGAGAAGGTGTAGTTGTTTGGTAAGAAGCCATTCTCACGCATGTTCGTGTAAAGAGACAAGGCTCTTATGGCCTCATTTCTCTCAGCAAAGGCTCTGATCATAGTGTTCCAAATGTAGGTGGTTCGGTAAGGCATGAACCGAAAGAGATGATAAGCATGAGAAACATCACTAACATCAGATGTCGCGCAAAAGGCGATAATCTTGGCTGCAGCATAGGGATCGAAAAGGGTTCCCGAAACAGTGAGATGTGATTGAACTTGCCTAATTTGCGTCAAGGTGGAGCACTGATCCAACAAGGAAAGAACTCTTCGACTCGATTTCATAGAGACCCCAGCCCAGAAAATTTGCTGCTACACCTAATGGGTTTACAAACCCAATTTACCAATCATTTGTTAATTAAAAAGCGTCTTCTTAATGAAGGTTCTTGAAGCAATAAGTAGGCCAAAATCTGCAATGCTAAAACAAAGACCATATTTTTTGACTGCCCACAAAACCAAACCAAACCAAACCAAACCAATTACCCAAGTTTAAACTGAGAAAGAACGAGAGACTTGAACGGATCTGCTAACAATTTGGAGTAAGAATCTCGATTTGTCGCCTAAATAGAATAAAAATTCAGCTAAAATCACAGATCATAACGGAAAGTTTGCAATTTTTTCGATCAGACTCGCACAAACCCTAGAGGAAAACAAAAATCCGACGCAAAATTGACGAATTGATCGAGATTTCGTCACCGAGAAATGGACAAAATGTGAGAAAAAGGGAGTTACCTGTTGTTCGGACAAGGGCTTGCACTGCATGAGCTGAGCAATCTGGTCATCGAGATTTCCATGGGAATTGGAATTGGAAGGGACCGATTCCATGCTTTCTCCTCTTCAAAACGCCGTGTTTTAGAGATTGATCTGTTCTCCTACCCTAGATTTAGATTCAGTTCCACACACAACCCCAATACTTCTCCTCCTCCTCCTCCTCCCGTCTCTGAGAGAGAAACTAGACTCTAGAGAGAGAAAGAGATACAGAGAGAGAGAGAGCGGTGGTGGAGAACCTAATGCGTCTTTTTTTATTTTCCTTTTTTTCCTTGTTATGAGCTTTTTTTTGTTTTTTTTTTTGTTTTTTTGCTAAGTTGTTCTTAGCATTGCTAGTCCTTAAGTTTCAAGCATTCTCTGACTTTGATCCCTGAAGTTTTTATTTTGATATGTTAGTCCCTTTGTTTTTTTTTTTTTTTTTACTGTTTTTAATCCTTGATCATAAATTGACCAACAAATAAAATTTAATCATATATCGTGCTAACATAATATTTTACAAAAATAATAATATTGAGTGTAAATTGTTTTCTTCACAATTATTAAAAAAAAAAAAAAACCACAAAAACTATAAAATATTTATAATTAACATAACTATTTTTCTCCATTCAAAAACTATATATAACTATATCTATAACATTTTCAGTTATTATGTAATAAAGATATGATTAATTATGCTATATTTCGTATATCAATTGTCAATTTATTATTAGACATAAAAACTATGAAAAATCAAAATTCGAAAGATTAACTTATCAAAATAAAACTTTCAAAGACCAAAAGCAATAGAATAAGACAAATTCATTTTGAATCCAAAAGAAAATCAATCCAAATCTCTAATTCGAATTTACCTATTTCTTTCTTTGAAATTCATATCACAATCATTTTTCTTTCTCATAAGTACTTGTTCATTCTATATTCTCAGTTCAATTTGATTTTTTTCCAATTCAAGTGGTGTGCCAAAGAGTAGCTGCCAATATATATATATATATATATATATATATATATATATTTTAATCTTTTGACTTATTTTGTTTAACGTAATTTTTTAATTTTTATTATCTCTATTTTAAGGTTATTGAAATAAAAAATATCACGTATTTTCAATATTCTAAATATCATACTAGTAGATTTGCAAATTTATTAAATTTACATCATTTTCTAATTAAACCTCAATTTTGATTATTTAAACGATAGCTTTATTTAGAAAAATTACAGTAAATAGCATATTTTATAAGTACTTTTAAAGTTTATAACAGGTTTACAAAAGATCATAAATTATAGCATAAATTTTTGAAAAATCCTTAAATTTCCTTGAATTTTCTAAAAAATTTCGGATTTCAGTAAATTTTTAAACAATAAATTTATGTTCATGGTTTCATGTTAGAGAAAGAGAAGAGGAAAAAGAATTCTTGATCTAATTGATTTGATGATTTTATAGATCTATTTGACATTATAATTTTGTACATAAACATAACTTGAATTTTCTTAGGCCATGTGAGGAGAAAACTTCTTATACATTTCGGGGGGGGGTGTTTTGTCTACGTCTATCTTATGTGAATAAACGTGCAAGGAGGACTCTAGCAGATGTAGACGTTTTTCCTAATAAAGAATCAAGTCAAGATAATAATTTCAAGCTTCAAAAAGTTCAAGATTGAAAACAAAATTCAAGAAGTTCATAAGATCTTATCAAGATTTGATTTCTTTATAATCCTATTTGAGTTTTAAAGTTTTAGTTAAAAATTTGAATTTAGGTATATTTTTAATTCTGAATTTTTTTAGATAAATCTGATTTCTTTGTTATGTTTATCCTTAGGGATATATTAGGAATTTTACAAATTGTAATTTTGCCTATATAAAGGCAGATTTCTCAGATTAATATAGAAGATTTTTCATATTTATTCATAATGTGAGTTATTCTTCTTAAGTTCTTGAAGAAACTTATCTAAACTTATCAAGGATTTCTTGTGACGTTCAAATCGACTTATCAAACGGATTTCCATAACCGTTTGTGGCGTCTTCACCATACCTAAGTTCTTGCTTCGCTAAGCAACGGTCGCGGTTTTCATCAAACTTAAAAGATCTTGGGTTATTGTTTTCAGATTTGGTAGCGGGTTTCGTCACGTTGTTGGCGTGGTTCGTATCAGTTGGTATTAGAGCCTAAAGTTTCTCCGGTTTGCCTATCCTTATCTCGTTTTTTTTTTTCTTTTCATCTAATTCGTTCTGATATTGAAAAAAAAAATCGTTCAAAAAAATTTTTTTTAAAAATTCATCCTAAAAAAATATATTTCTGCTGCAGTAAAAAATATATATATATCCGTTTTTTTCTTTCCTTATATAAGTGATATTATTGTTTGATTTAGAGTTGGATTACTTGCTTTGAGATTGAGTTCTTTTAGGATTTAGAAACCCTAATCCAATTCACACAAGGTTTACAAATCTTAGAAACTTGAAATAGGATCTGGTGGTTTCGAAATTTGACGTTCTTATTTCTTGATCTTTCTTTTTGTTTCTATAAAAATCAAAGAAAAGAATCTGGAAAAAAAAATCCGAAAAAAAAAGGAAAAGAAACGAAATTGTCTTAATTCTGTTTCTTACGTTGTAGAGCCCTATTTTGTCATAACCCACATCTAAGAATCAAAAAAGAAAAAAAAAATCAGAAACCGTGACAAATTTGATCTGTTTGGTTTGCTTGTCGTTTTGATTTACTGCTTGAATTCCTTCGATTAGTTTTGAAAGAACCAAAAGAAGAATACGAGTGGAAAAAGGTAAGAGTGGTGAGCATATTAGAGGGTAAAAGCCAATTAACTTGAGTGAAACACAAGTGGATTTGAGTAAATTAATTCTTCGAGCGAAACACGTGAAGGAGTGTGGTGAGGTCCTTTTCGTTATACTATTCTAATCTTGTTTGCAGATTTCAATCATGTCATAAGATCAAGAGAAGATTTTTCATGTTTATTCATATTGTAAGTTATTCTTCTTAAGTTCTTGAAGAAACTTATCTGAACTTATCAAGGATTCCTTGTGGCGTTCAAATCGACTTATCAAACGGACTTACATAACCGTTTGTGGCTTCTTCACCATACCAAAGTTCTTACTTCGCTAAATAACGGGTCGTGGTTTTCATCAAACTTAAAAGATCTTGGGTTATTGTTTCCAGATTTGATAGCGGGTTTCGTCATGTTATTGGCATGGTTCATATCACTATCCCAATGAGTCATTTATTGGATCATTGAAATTGATGTGCGATCCTGAAGAGAAAGAAGAGCTATTCGGAAAGAGGGTTTCTATTATCAGATAAAGAATCGAACTTATTTAAACATTCATATTATTCTATTTCCTTGAAAAAGGCAATCAACCTACAAGAGCTGTTTATGATATTTGAACTTCACCTTAATCACCATACAAAATTAAATTAATGAAATAGATATAAATTAAGGTAAGGTGTGGATGATTTTTATAGATTTTTGTATAATCTTTTCTTTTTTTTTTTTTTTCATTTCAATTTATAAATAGGATGAGTTTTTTTGGTATTATGTGATAATAAAATTGATTATGCTATTTATCAATATGTTTAAAATTTTATGCTATTGTTTACTATTACTCCCATCAAAAATACTATTTTACTTTCTCCCCTTTATTTATTGAAACATAAAGTGAACAAATTGATGATAATTTTTAAAGGGTAACGTTATCATTTAACTAGTTAAAATCAGTATTTAACATAAAAAGTATATTAAGTTGATATGAAACTACAATATTAAAGCACGCAAAATACAAAATATACAATATTATACATGTACATTTTAACCAAAATATAGGTATAATTTGAAAATAACCCTTTTGTTTTTGTTTTTTTTGTTTTTTTTGTTTTTCTTTAAATTGGGGAGGAAAGACAAAGAGGAAAAAAGTGTAAGGTCGTTTGGGAGTAATTTGCGAGTATTTTTGTTTTCGATACGAAATAGGCATGAGAATATTTTGGAAATGATAGAGATAATTTTTGAAATTGTGTTTAACTATATTTTTTTTTAGAGAAATTGGTTTAAGTATTAGAAAAAGTAAATTTGCATTTGGAAAAGTTTTAGAAAATATTTATTAGGACTATAAGCTTTAGAAAATGAAAATGGAGATGAGAAAACAATTTTATTTTGTTTTCTCAAGAAAACAATTTTTTGTTTCCGTTTATGTTATCTGACTTTGTATAAAATATACGTTATTTCATATTCACTTCCAAAATATCTTTCTTGGCAACCGTATTATCTTTCCAAAGTGTTTTCAAAACAATACTACACATGGCCGTACTTTGCACTCTATTGTTTTTTTTTTTTTTTTTTAATTGAGAATTATTAATGAATTTAGAATTTTAGAAGATCTGACAGTGAATAGAGTGAGGAATGTTGTAAAAAGCTCATGGTTAACTTTGCCTGTTTTGGACATGGATTCGAAACAATTCAATTCAAGTTAAAGAGTCTAAATTGGATTGAAATTTGGCTAAGAGGAAAATGTAAAAATTTGAATTGGATTAGATTGAATCAGAAAAATCAAAAACCTTTTCTCCAAACAAGAGCATTTTCTTTTCATTTCAAAATTTTTATCGTATGATTGAAGTCATAATCTAATGATAATTTAACACCTAATTCCATGATAAGATGTAAAGTTTAAATCATTCACCTTCAAAATTCAAAAAATAAAATAAAATTGCCTAAAAAGATTTTTCTTTTTGAGGAATATTTTGCTAAAAAACAAGAATAGTTCGCAATTGTGTTTCATGATTAAAAAGTATTATTACTGACCAAAATGATTTCTAGACTCTTTTCACATATTTACTTATCAGAAGTAGAGAATGGAAGTTAATCCCTTATTTACTTGTTCATTTTTGTCCTAGAATGGGAGTGAAAATAGTAAGTCCTACATTAATTTGAGATTGAGAAATGAGATTAGCAATCCCATTCCCTCTTCAGATTGTGTCTCTCATTCCTACTATTAACACTAAATTACCATTTTATCCTTAATTTATTTACAAAAAATTTTATTAAAAAATAATAATAACCTATATTAATTATTTTTATTAACTAAATATAATATATTTTTATTAACTTAACATTATATAACTATCCTAATTACTATTAATGTTATTAGAGTAAATAAAGAACATTTTTTTTATCATAATATATTATCATGTTTATATTTTTTGTAATTTACTTATTTTAATTCATTTTTTATTCTTTTTAATTTCAAAAAATTACATAATTTAATTTTATTGCCATGATATCATAATGATTATCTTACTTTTGATTAATATTATGATAATAAATAAAAAAAAATTAATTAGTTTTTAAATTTTTGAAAACACAATAAATAAAAGGGTATACAAGTAAATTTTACAACAATTCATTCTGATTCTAAGTTTAAGTATACACATGAATGGTATTTGTCATGACTCCGATTCTGAATCTTAGACCCAAGTAAACAACTTATTCGAATTTCAAATCCTCACTCCAAATCATATCCACTCTGAATCCTACTCATTCCGATTCATTTCCACTCCGATTATGCCTAAGTAAATACATTATTATTATTATTCTTCTTCTTCTTCTTCTTGGGTACTTTGGTTGACGCGTCCACTAGTTGTACTTGTAGTAGGCTTCTGTCCCCGAAAACAAGGGAAACAAACAAATTTAAGATGAAATTAAATTTGAAAAAAAAAAACTTTAATTAAAGGAATAATTGGACTAAAGGCAAAATTGCATGTGTTCTTTTACTCCAATAAGAAAATGTTTGGATCACCTAATATATTGAAATGTTCATCTAACACAAATATTTGTTTTCAAATGTAAAATTTGAACCGTGTATTCAAATAAAATGTACTTTTGGATAGTTTTTGTTAATGGAAACATTTGAATTATGTGAAGGTTGGGCAGCCACTATGGCAATGCCAGTCAATTTGGGACAATTTTCAATAAGCATACGTTGTAGGCTGTGAGCAGCTCCATGTAGCCACTCGGGCAAAAGCAGTTCTTTATGGAAATCTTTGAATCAGCAACGTTTGAAGACTCAATGGAATAACTTCTTTGGGTCCACTCGACAAGTCAAGTTGTTCAAATTCAAATATAAGCAAAGAACGTAATGTGGTACATTATCTAATATCATGTGGGCAAGAATCTCAAATTTCTACATTCACATATATCCAAAATTTGAAGAGGTCTCAAGCGTCTAATTCCATTCTCAGGAAAACTGATGCAAATGAGGCTGCACATCCAAGCATATATGAGGGTGAATTAACAGGTGGGCTTAGAGGGACTCAAGAACAGCACCCACATGATCCGTTAATCTTGCCAATTGAGCCAATTACCAGACTTAGAGCCAAGAGATTTAAAGAAACATTGAATGGGCTGATTCAAGAAGTTTGGACTCAAGTAAATTCGTGGAGACTTATTGAGCATGGTCCACGTTATCATCAGAGGAGCATCACCATGATTGAAGTTCTGGAAGAGTTCCGTCAAAATAGGCTTAATTTTAGCAAGTAAATTGGCATGGTTACTTTCCCTTTTGGTGTTATAGGTCTAATTAAAAGGCTTGCATGCCAATTTCCTTAACTTTCCTTATTTGTTAGGCGTGATTTAGGAAGAGTAGGTTAGTTTCTTGATTTTTTTTTCTTTTGTCAAATCTGAATTTATTAGAGGATAATTTAGGAAAAATAGATTTGTACCTAGCAGCCTATAAAAGGTGTGTTTTGAAGGTAATGATCAGTTTTTCGGAGAATTCAGAAAATAGTGAGAGTGTATTTTCTTGCATTCTTGAAAAGACTTTTAAACTTATCAAGTTATTCTTGTGACATTCAATAACCAAATTTATCATCTAGGTTCTTGAAACGTTCTTAAGAGTCATGGTGTGGCGTTTGTCAATATCCGAAGTCTTGGTTCTTATCTTGTGAGGTAACGGGTCAAGGCTTAAACAAACTTGCATCTTGAAGGTCTTGGGGTTTTGATAAGGCCAAGGATCCGGTTCTAGTTCCTGTTGGTCCAGTTACAAGAGCGCGGGCAAAGAGGTTCAAGGAGGCATTAAATACTTTAGCGCAACACATTGTGATAGAAGAAGGCAAGTCTACATGCATGGAATCAACAAATAGAGCTCAAATAGTCAATTTAATTCAAGTTCGGCCATGTAATTGAAAAAGCCACGTCAGCCATGCAATCCATGCAAATGGGCGTGTTTTTTGGAGGATTTGATTAGTTTGAACCAAGCTGTTTGATTCCCTAATTAGTTGTCCACATTTTTGGGTTAATTGGTCAAGAATTAGTTAGTTTCCTTTTCCTTATAATGGGTGTAAATAGCTAGAAAACAAAACCAAACAATTAAGTTAGTTTCCTTTTTTTATTTTTAGGCTAAAATTATTAGGATATTTTCCTTTTCTTTAGCTTAGCATATTCTAGGAATATTATTGTAATTCTCAGCCTATAAAAAGGCCTTATTTTTAGATTAATAAGAACTTTTAGCATTTTATTCACTCTTGTGATTTATTTCTAAGTTCTTGTTGAACTAATCGAACTAATCAAGACTTTGTCTTGTGGCGTTCAAATTGGACTTATCAAACGGTTCTCCACCTGATGCGAACCCCGCCAAGAATAACGAGACCCGATAACGAAAAGGAACCCAAGAACGTTCTACAATCATGATGTGGATAAACATGCAAGGAGGGCGCATGCTGATGTGGACGTTTTTTCCAACAAAGAATCATGTCAAGATTACGTTTTCAAGTTTCAAGAAGTTCAAGATTCAAATCAAAATTCAAGAACTTTATAAGATCTGATCAAAATTTGATTTCTTTATCATCCTATTTGAGTTTTAAAGTTCTAGTTTAAAATTTGAATTTAGGCACCATTTTAATTCCGAATTTATTTAATTTTTAGTTGATAAATCTGATTTTTAGGCATGTAAATCCTTAAGGGTAGATTAGGAATTTTAGAAATTGTAACTTTGCCTATATAAAGGCAGATTTCTCATATTAATATAGAAGATTTTTTATGTTTATTCATATTGTGAGTTATTCTTCTTGAGTTCTTGAAGAAACTTATCTGAACTTATCAAGGAATTCCTTGTGGTGTTCAAATTTACTTATCAAACGGACTTCAATCACCGTTTGTGGCATCTTCATCATACCAAGGTTCTTGCTTCACTAAGCAACGGGTCGTGGTTTTCATCAAACTTGAAAGATCTTGGGTTATTGTTTCCAGATTTGGTATCGGGTTTCGTCATATTGTTGGCGTGGTTCGTATCAGTTGGTATTAGAGCCTAAAGTTCTTTCGGTTTGCCTATCCTTATCTTGTTTTTTTCTTTTCTTCTAATTCGTTCTTATATTTAAAGAAAAAAAAAAAAGAATAATAATAAAAATCGTTCAAAAAAAATTTTTACCAAAAAAAAAAAATTCGTCCTAAAAAAAAAAATTTCTGCTGTAGTAAAAAAAATCTGGTTTTTTCTCCTTAAATAAGTGATATTAGTGTTTGATTCAGAGTTGGATTACTTGCTTTGAGTTTGAGTTCTTTTAGGAATTAGAAACCCTAATCCAATTCCAACAAGGTTTACAAATCCTATTAAAAAGTAAAAAAGATACCTGAAATAGGATTTGGTGATTATAAAATTTGACGTTCTTGTTTCCTATTATTTTCTGCTTGTTTCTGTAAAATTAAAGAGAAGAAACAAATTAAAAAAAAAAAAGAGAGAGAGAGAGAGAAAAAGTGTTTAATGTTTTTCTTTACGTTCTAGACCCATTATTTTACCATAACCCACGTCTGAGCATCAAAAAAAATCCGAAAAAAAAACCTGACAAATTTGATCTGTTTGGTTTGCTTGTCGTTTTGATTTGCTACTTGAATTCTTGCTATTCTTGTTCGATTAGTTTTGAAAGAACTAAAAAAAGAATACGAGTGAGAAAAAGACAAGAGTGGTGAGCATATTAGAGGGTAAAAGCCAATTAACTTGAGTGAAACACGAGTGGATTTGAGTAAATTAATTCTTCGAGCGAAACACGTGAGGGAGTGTGGTGAGGTCCTTTTCATTATACTATTCTAACCTTGTTTGCAGATTTCAATCATGTCGCAAGATCAAGAGAAGAACATAAATGAAGAGCTTTCACCAACCAATCTTCCAAACCTACAAATGCAAGCGTTATTGGGGGAGATGAGACGGATGATGAGGATGGAGTTAGAGCATATACATGATAGGTTGGATAGGGTAGAAGAATGAACCCAATGGGGACAGCCATTGTTTGCTCCGAACACTCCAAGAAGGCACCAAATGCGCCAACGGGAAGTTAAGGATTTGGGCGAATTTGAAGGGGACGATTTAGAGGAGGAATTTGATAGGATGTCAACGGGCAGCCGTAGGAGATACGGTAGGGATAGAGAAGCTAGGAATTTGGTAGACAATAACTTGGGAAGTATCAAGATGAAAATTCCTGCGTTTCAAGGAAAAAGTGATCCCGAAGCATACCTCGAGTGGGAAAAGAAGATAGAGCTGGTTTTCGATTGCCACAATTACTCGAACTAAAAAGGTAAAACTTGCCGCAATTGAATTTACTAATTATGCTATTGTATGGTGGAATCAGTTATGCATCAATCGGAGGCAGAACGGAGAACATCCTATTGAAACTTGGAATGAGATGAAGAGAGTGATGAGACGACGATTTGTACCGAGTCACTATTACCGGGATCTCTACTTGAAGTTGCAAGGTCTCCATCAAGGCAATAAGAGTGTTGATGAATATTATAAAGAGATGGAGATGGCGATGATTAGAGCCAACATGGCGGAGAATCGGGAAGCGACAATGGCGAACACCATCGAGCTGCACCATTATGTGGAATTGGAGGATTTGGTGCATATAGCAATCAAAGTTGAGAGGCAACTGAAGAGGGGTGGTACACGTGCATCCCATAGTTTGAGTTCTTTGCCATGGAAACCGAGTTATGTGAATGAAGATGAGAAACCAACCACAAAACTTGATGAGAACCTCGTCACAAGCAAGAGCACATGGGACGAGACGTATTCAGATCCAATTCTAGTTTCCATTGGTCCAGTTACGAGGGCTCGCGCGAAGAAATTCAAAGACGCATTTATGGGGCTGATTCGAGCAAGTTGGTCTCAAGCTATTGCGTGAAGGCCCATCGAGGGAATTGCAAGCGACACCCATCCCAACAAATGCGTAATTCAAGCAATAGAAGAGGCTGAGTAATTACGCTTACAAGATCAAGAGCTGTCACTTTGTTTCTGTTTTGAGTACTTTCCCATTTTAAGACGACAAGTGGCGACAAGAATCAGTATTGATTGAATTGTTATTTAGTTTCCTTTTTTAGAGTATTGTAAGGCTTTTAGCCATGTAGGGAACTTACCTTATTTGGTTTGTCTTTCTTTTCTTTAGATTTGTTGTTTCCTTTTTTTGGCTTAGTGATTTCCCAAAATTCCTTGGGCAATTAGGGATTGAAAATCCACAAAGGGAAACACCTATATGTACCGTACGGATTTCTTGTGAAGGCAGAATAGTTTACACGAAATTTTTAAGGCTTAGTTCTCTCTGGTTCTTGAACGAACTTCTCGAACTTATCACACGCCTAATTCCATCCTCATCACACGCCTCATCTCACCCAACATGATTGTCACGACCCGACTTATCGCCACCAAGACCACGCGGTATCTAATCGCGCGAACCTGGAGCGTTCGGTCCGTGACATTGCTTAACTTAACTGTCTTGATTGAAAAATAAAGTTACCCAATTTCTAGAGTAAATTTTTTTTTCTTCTTTTCTAAAAATCGTTACTAGAAAACTTTTATTGCGGAAATCATAAAAC
The DNA here is from genome assembly GCA_025413485.1 of Ficus microcarpa. Classification (NCBI taxonomy): domain Eukaryota; kingdom Viridiplantae; phylum Streptophyta; class Magnoliopsida; order Rosales; family Moraceae; genus Ficus; species Ficus microcarpa. Next base: position 28,224,422 of record CM046384.1, read on the forward strand.
TATAACTCAAGTTAATTATAACTTAAAACTGTTTTTCTTTTATAAAACCTTACTGCTTCTGATGTACTCACTCGAGTACTAAGCTTTCACCTGAGCGGAAAGCTCCATACATACATAAACTGAGTCATACATACATGCTGAAAACGTAATGAAAACACATTTTCATTTAAACGCACTTCGGAAACCCCGCAGTAGTCCATACCCACGTTTCACATTCTGTTGCGCCATCACTCCACAGTTTGTATCAGGAAGTGCCGGTAGGAGACTTACCTACAGCATGAACGTAAGTAATGAGCTAAAAAGCTCAGTAAGCATAACGTCCTATCCGCATGCAACTAAATGCACGAAAACGTGAACCAATTATGATTTATTATTAAAATCATTTTTAGTCTTTCTACTGATCTTATCTTGCTACTATAACATGTGTATATGTACTTAGGTATGTAACCATGGAATGATTGAAGGTGGTCCGACCAAACCAACTCAAACCATGAAACACAAAGTTTAACATGGAGTAGTGGAGGCAGCCCTTCCCTATCAAGTCAAATCATGGAACATGCCGTTTTAACTTACCACGGAGGTAAGTCAGTACAACACAACATGTCCTACTTAACTTATCTCGTATCTTACCATCTGACTTATTTTTAGTGGACATACTTCGTGATGTCACAAATCTAACATAAAACATAACATGGGACTGCATACTAACTCATCAATTAACGTGGATGACATACTGCATGCTTAACATAACATACTGCATAACATGAACTTAGTGCATATCTTAACATGAAACATACTACATACTTAACATGCATAGACATACTGCATAACATCATAACACATACTGCATACCATCACAACACATACTGCATAACATCATAGCACATACTGCATAACATGAACACCATAAACATACTGCATCATGAAATCCCATTCATGATGTCTTAAACACATCATATACAAACAAACATGTTCATGCTGTAGGCGGAATTGTACTTACTTTTCCGTTCTTCGTTCTTGTTTAACTGTCCCTTCCTAGTTTTGTTCCACTCCTGGTACAGCTGCAGGTTCTGCCTGCTTGACAAGGACATGATCTACTTAAACCTCGTGAAAATGCTGGTAAACTAACCAACATGTTTACATGATCTTGGTTGTATGTCCCATATGTGCAAAACGTCTAACTTGGTTACTCTTGGTAACCTGGCGTGCCAAGCCAAAACTAAACCTCTAAGGGTCGCTTATCTTACTCTGGAACTATCGGGTCATAACTGATAACCCTTTAGTTGAGCTTAACGGTATCTCTTAGGGTTACTTCGGATAACCCGTAAGGATAAACTAAACCCATACTATAAGTTTAACCAAAAGTCAACTAAAGTCAACCTTGGTCAACGGCGGTCAACTATGGTCAACCCTATAAGGTCAACCTCTCGGGTCTCGGGCTTGACCCGGTAACTTGGGCCTAACACCCGGTTACCACACGTGAACTAATCGTACGCTAAAACATAGCTTGAAACTCACATTTCCTTTCTTGGAAAACACTTAGAGAAATCCCAAAATTTACATTTCGTGTAAAAATTCATAACTTGAGTCATAAAATCCAAACTCTTGGTTTTATGTTTTGTAAATTCATTTTAGGTTGAAACCGTCTTTGGAACGATTTTCCGAGTCAAAAATACTCGTTTAAGGTTGAAAAACCATTTTCTAGAATCACTTGATAAAACTTGTGGTACAGGGATTTCGGATTCCCTGAGCACCCTTCATAAAACAATTTTTGTTTTAAAATCGGTACGAAATCTGAAAAAGTTTTCTTCACGAAAGTTCTAGCTCTCGAAAAATGCTAAAACTTTTGTGTTTTACAAAACTCCTAATTCGGCCTAGTTTCGTACCAGTTTTGAGTTGAAACTGGCTGACTCCTGGAACGAACTGGGTCTGGGGGCTTAAATGCTTAGCCACGGGTTTTGACATTTTTGAAGGCCATTGGAGCCTTATTTTGGAAAACAGCTCACGCATCCCCCTAGAAAAAGTTGTTTCGGACAACTTTCATGTTTTACGTTTTTCCAAATTCGGCCTCTAAAGGCCTGTTATTTTTCGTTTACGAAAACTGGACAGACTTGAAACCGAACCTGCCAGTTTCGTGTTTAAATTGTTTTTACGCGTCCTACTTCGGAAGCTAACTCAACCTGATGTGAATAAACATGCAAGGAGGACTCTAGCAGATGAAGACGTTTTTTCCAATAAAGAATCAAGTCAAGATTACGTTTTCAAGTTTCAAGAAGTTCAAGATTCAAATCAAAATTCAAGAACTTTATAAGATCTGATCAAGATTTGATTTCTTTATAATCTTATTTGAGTTTTAAAGTTTTAGTTCAAATTTTGAATTTTGGTATATTTTTTATTCCGAATTTTTTTGGATAAATCTGATTTTTAGGCATGTTTATCCTTAGGAGTAGATTAGGAATTTTACAAATTGTAACTTTGCCTATATAAAGGCAGATTTCTCAGATTATAAGATAGAAGATTTTGATGTTTATTCATATTGTGAGTTATTCTTCTTGAGTTCTTGAAGAACCTTATCCGAACTTATCAAGGATTCCTTGTGGCGTTCAAATCGACTTATCAAACGGACTTCCATAACCGTTTGTGGCGTCTTCACCATACCAAGGTTCTTGCTTCGCTAAGCAACGGGTCGCGGTTTTCATCAAACTTGAAAGATCTTGGGTTATTGTTTCCAGATTTGGTATCGGGTTTCGTCACGTCGTTGGCGTGGTTCGTATCAGTTGGTATCAGAGCCTAAAGTTCCTCCGGTTTGCCTATCCTTATCTCGTTTTTTTTTTCTTTTTCTTCTTCTTCTTTTCTTTTCTTCTAATTCATTCTGATATTGAAGGAAAAAAAAATCGTTCAAAACAAATTTTAGAAAAAAAAAAAATCGTCCAAAAACAAAAATCTGCTACAGTAGGAAAAAAAAAAAAAAAAGCTAAATAAATCCGGTTTTCTCTCCTTAAATAAGTGATATTAGTGTTTGATTCAGAGTGGGATTACTTGCTTTGAGTTTGAGTTCTTTTAGGAATTGGAAACCCTAATCCAATTCCCACAAGGTTTACAAATCCTAGAAACTTGAAATGAAATCTGGTGGGTTAAAAAAAAAAAAATTGACGCTCTTGTTTTCTGTTTTTTTTTTTTTTTTTTTGCTTGTTTGTGTGAAAATCAAAGAGAAGAAGCAAATTTAAAAAAAAATCTGAAAAAAAAAGATATTGCGTTTAATGCTGTTTGTTACGCTCTAGACCCCTTATCTTACACCAAAACCAACGTCTGAAATTTAAAAAAAAATCCGAAAAAAAAAACCGTGACAAATTTGATCTATTTGATTCGCTTGTCGTTTTGATTTGCTTCTTGAATTCTTGTTATTCTTGTTCGATTAGTTTTGAAAGAACTAAAAGAAGAATACAAGTGGAAAAAGGCATAGTGTGTGAGTCTATTAGAGGGTAAAAGCCAAATAATTTGAGTGAAACACGAGTGGATTTGAGTGAATTAATTCTTCGAGCGAAACACGTGAGGGAGTATGGTGAGGTCCTTTTCATTATACTATTCTAACCTTGTTTGCAGATTTCAATCATGTCGCAAGATCAAGAGAAGAACACAAACGAAGAGCTTTCACCAACCAATCTTCCAAACCTGCAAATGCAAGCGTTACTAGGGGAGATGAGACGGATGATGAGGGTGGAGTTAGAGCATATACATGACAGGTTGGACAGGGTAGAAGAAGGAACACAACGGGGACAGCCGCCGTTTGCTCCGAACGCTCCAAGAAGGAACCGAATGCGCCAACGGGAAGTTGAGGATTTGGGCGAATTCGAAGGGGACGATTTGGAGGAGGAATTTGATAGGATGTCAACGGGCAGCCGAAGGAGATACGGTCGGGATAGAGAAGCTAGGAATTTGGTAGACAA
>CM046384.1:28228468-28244768 GCA_025413485.1 Ficus microcarpa
TTCAAAAGGTTGATGTCTATGAAGGATCTGAGGCTGATTGGAGTGAAAATACATGATTTTCATATCTTGATGCAACAGTTATTACCGCTTGCCTTACGAAGAGTTTTAACAAAGGATGTGAGATTCGCAATTACCAAGTTATGCTCATTTTTCAATTCGATATGCTCCAAGGTAATTGATCCATTTACACTAGATTCGTTACAATCAGAGTTGGTTAAGACATTGTGCTTGCTTGAGAAGTACTTTCCACCCTCCTTTTTGACATAATGATTTATCTAATGGTGCACTTAGTACGAGAAGTTAAGCTATGTGGACCGGTGTACTTGAGATAGATGTATCCTTTTGAAAGGTACATGAAGGTTTTGAAAGGTTATGTCAAGAACCGAAATAGGCTGAAATGATGTATAGTGGAAAGCTACATAGCAGAGGAATCAGTCGAATTTTGCTCCGAGTATTTGTCCAACGCGAAAGCGATTGGGTTGCCAAAGACTACAAACATTGACTCGAAAGGACTATCCATCGACATTCCATCGTCGGTAAATCGAGGTGAATGGAAACAAGCTTGTCGCTATACTTTACATAATAGGGTTGAAGTGGAGCCTTTTATTAAGGTTCACCTACAGGAATTAAGAGATGGAAATTCAAGAAGAGGAAGAAATGAAAAGTTGTTACAAGATGAACACAATCGGATGTTTTGTCTGTGGATACGAAGACATATCTTTCAGAAGGATGGCTTTTCACAAGACTTAATGAACCTTGCCAGAGGATCGTCGACGATAGTTATACGGTATACATCATACCCCGTCAATGGTTATACATTCTATACTCGCGAAAGAGATGAGAAGCATCCCGTTCAAAATAGTGGTGTTAGTATCCGTGCTAAAGCCATGCATATTTCATCTGCAAAAGATAAGAATCCAGTCTATAGAACCATGAACTACTTCGGTTTCATTAAAGATATTTGGAAACTTGATTACTGTGGATTTCAAGTAACACTCTTTAAGTGCAAGTGGACCGACAATAATTATGTCAGGATTGACAGTGATGGCATCACAGTAGTGGACTTCAGACGATTGGGATACAAAAATAATCCATTCATTATGGCATCACAAGCAATCCAAGTATTTTATACGACGGATCCCAACAATGTTGAGTTGTCCTTAGTTGTGCCGATGAAGCCAAAATTGATTCGTGATGGTCAAGAAAATGAGGAAGATTGCTCCGACATTTCAACATTCACAAAGGGATTGCCACCGGTTAAGGAAATTGATGAATTCGATGATGATGTTTCTCACTTATTTCGACCCGATATTAAATGGACATGTGTTGAGGAAGCAAAGAAAAAAAGTAAAAAACTTAAACATTTTGTCATTTAATTTGTACATCATTACTATTTTATTTTAATTCAAAATGTATTATATTTATTTTGTTATGTTAGTCGCTATATATATATATATATTGAACATTAATTTTGAATAGGGATCAATACTACCGTATGGGTTACTTTTTAAATAACGCACGGATATTAGATTTGTGGGATGATAAGAGAAAAAAAAACTGTGATGACAAAACTAGACTACAATTATACGATGGTACGATAGGAGAAAACCGTCATGTAATCCTCTGTTGAACTTTTTAAAATTTCATGCTTTGAAATTTACGTAAAAACACATTACTTAAATACACTTTCCTCTTCATTTCTCTTCATTTTCCGCTGCCCTCACCCTCTCTAGACGACTACAAGTTTCTCTTCATTTCTCCCACCTCGGAGTTAAAATCCAGTCAAGCCGCCGCCGCCGCTGCCGCCGCCTACTATCTCGCTCTCTCGGTGTGGCCGTGCCTATTTTTCTTTAAAGAAAATCAAGGTAACTTCCATATTTCTTAATTTTTTGTTTTCTAACAAAACAATGAACAACTCATGCTTTAATAACACCGGTTGTAGTGTTGTTTGAATGTTTTTTTTTATTGTTGCTCTTTGGAGATGAATTTAACGTGAATGGATTTGGCACTTTACACACATTTTTTAATATGGATTTTTTTCGCCCACCACATGTTCGGTGAAATGCCAAAATGGATTTTTTTGGATAATCATATAGAATTTGATGCTAGTGTAGTGTCCTCGATTTTTAGTTGTTACTCTAAGTTTTGGTGCATGTTGTGCATGGTTTTAGTGCATGTGGTGCACGGATTTTTTCCGCCCACCACATGCTCGATAAAATGCCAAAATTTTTTTTTTTTTTATAATCATATGGAATTTTATTCTAGTCTAGTGTGCTCGGTTTTTTAGTTGTTGCACTATATTTTTGAATCATTTGTACACGGTTTTGGCACTTTACATACAATTTTCTACACAGGTTTTCTTTCCACACACCACATGCTCGATTAAATATCAAAATTGACTTTTATTTTGGATAACATCACGGTTTTAGGTTTTTTATTGGTGAAATTAGTACACGATAAGTTTGTGTAAATTTTTCCTATTTTAAAAAATTCATGTAATGTGTGCTTGATTTTGTTAAGGTTATTGGTAGCGAATTTTAATTTGATTTGATTATATTGGTCCGCCATACTTTTTTTTTATTTATTTGTGTTGCAATAAATATAGGTGAGTGTTGGAATAAAACATCAACCAAAATACAATAGAAGATTCCAAAAAGAGGCGAGCACGAAGGAAAAACCCATTGGATCCCAATGTCGACGGCAAGCGAAGGGCAACTATACTGAAACATGTTCATATGGCAAGAAAAGAGGTGAACGAATTGAAGTCATCTTTGATGAAAAAGGACAACCAGAAAGGAAGCACAGTGATAAATTGATGAGCTGGATTAATGTGCTCGCTCGAGAGCACGTTCCAATATGGATACAAGATTGGAGATCCATGATTTAGACGGATTGAAAGAAATAATTTGGAAAGAAACTGTTACTTCTTTCACCATGGATGATTGCTTTTGGAGTCCTTGTTTAAAATCATGTGGTGAAGCTGCTAAAAATTTTCGACATGATCTTTACAAGACGTTTGTCGAGGACTTTGTAACAGAAGATAGTGTATAGACACAGCCTCAAAAAATTATTGAAAACTGCCCCAATATAGAAGAAGAGGATTGGGTGAAATTTATTCAGTATAGAACATCCTCACAATTCCAACAACTTTTAGATCGTAGAAGTGAAATAAGGACCAATAATGAATACTCATCGAGAGGAGGCCGAGACAGATATAGAAAGCTTGACCAGGAAAAGGTATGTCAATAAATTTTGTTTGTAATAAATCGTAGGCAAATTATTTATTTAATGTCCTCATGTATACTAACGATGTTAAATTACAGTTTTAAGAAATCTGGGAAATAGGAAAAAGAGATGGTTTATGACTAGATTTACGGACAGGATCAGATGGAGAGTTGAAAGATCCAGCATATAAAAAAATTAGCGAGTTGATAGTAAGTTTACTAACTAACAATAAATTCTTCATCACTACTATACATACTATAACACTTAAGCTTAATGAGTTCTCTTAATTTCTTGTAAACGGAGTACAACACACAGGAGAGCCAAGGCACTTTCGAATCTTTTAGCACTAGTGAGGTCTTGACGCAAGCATTATCTAAACCTGAACACCCAGGACGTATCCGTGAGCAATCAAAGTTTGTAAAGCCGTCTCAGTACTTCAACCTAAATCGAAGTTCGAAGAAAGATAATGAAGTATTATCAATGAGACATGAAATAGAAGAATTAAAGGCGTTGGTGCGTGGTCTATGTGCAAACAAAGATGTGGAGCTGTGGTTTGACCAAGATAATATGCCAACCGTGGACCAACACAATAGCTTTAAGGCTAGTTGCTCTGTCCAAGAAAAACAACATAGAGTGTCGATCCGCCAACCATGCCGGTCAATAGTCAGAATGTAAGCTCTATATTTTCGATGAAATTCATGGTAGACAATTGCCTGTTTCATTTGGAAGAGCATGTTTGGATAGCCTTCCCACCAATACAGTCCATGGGATTCTACTAGGTGAAGGGAATGTGCGAGTGTCAATTAATGTGCTAAAATTTAAAAAAAAAAAAAAACAGCATTACCTATAACGACGTACGAGGCAACAATTGTGGAAGAGGCTGTTAATGGGTTTATTACTTGGCCTAAAACAATAGTTGAGCTCGACATGAGTATGCACACAGGCAAGTCAAGGGCTAGTCACGTTCCTGACCCAGCATTTGACAAAAAAAATGTAAAAAAAAAAAAGCCGAAAATAAAACGGTCAACTCTTGAACTGAGGTACAACAGGATGCGCAACAACACGAAGGTTTGTTTGACTTTAATAAAATGAACATGGAGATGAGGCCTCCGACTTATTATGCACATAGTTCCATGTGTTGAGGTTGTGACGCCCCCTTACTACGTAGGGCCGTCACGCCTTACTTACTTACTTACTTACTTGAAAATTAGGGATATTTTTTTTTTTTAAATTACATGCTTATAAAACATTTGTCTTTAGTAATACAGCATTACTATTTAAGTAAACGTTACTTAGGATCTTTAGTTCCAAAATACCATGATACATAACTTGTCTTCATCATGTTATTTATATATACAAAACTTCTTTACTTATCAAAAGTTTGCGGAAACTATGCGTAGTGGTATCCATACCGCCTTCGTCTGCCGCCACACCGCTCCAACAATACCAGCATTAAGCTGCGGGTTTCTTACCTACAGTATGAAATATAACTGATGAGCTTTCGCCCAGTAAGCACAAACATAATCTCACAAAACATTTAAAACATCATAAAACATTCATCATCATATGCATATGCGTGAACCATTTATGTTCCATTTATGCATTTCTTTTAACTTCTTATCTTTCTTATGGGCCCCATAGTGTACGTACCCTTAACATATAGCGCGCCGCTAGATACAGTTAGATGGGGTTGCAAGTCCCTAACTGCTCCAGGAAAACAGAAGTGATTACACCCTCTTACAACAACGAGAAGGCGAATCCATAACTTCATCATAAAAATCCTCCACCTTGGGGGAGGTTGGTATAACACTTTACTTATGATTTCTTACCATGTTCATTTATCTTTAGTGAACATATCTATGATGTCACTATATGATAACATACTTTCTTATCTCATTATAACATGGCATGGCATTCTTTTCATTCATAGCATTTGCAAACATGGCATTCTATAAACATGACATTTTACAAATATAGTACTTTTATAATCTTTTGCAAAAATAGCACTTTTTATAAACATAGCATTTTACGAAAATAGCACCTTTTATAAACATGGCATTTCGTAAAAATAGCACTTTTCATAAAACATGGCATTTCATAGATATTGCACACAATATATTGCAGCATATTTCAAAACCACATACTTGAACATAATTTACTAGTTTTCATACTGCAGGTGAGGTTTGTACTTACCTCTAGTGCCGTATCCTTAGAATCGCGTTCCTTAAATTCGTCGGCAACGGCAATTCACTTTCCTGATATACCAAAAATATAGGATCAGGATCTCTGATTCGTAAGGTGTTGGTGACCTACCAACACTCACATCTACTTTTGGTTGTATGTCTCCCCTACATGGTATCCATCTTGGCCACTTTAATCCCCATTCTTTATTGAACTTTGATAAATCCTTATGAGGTTACATTGGTAACCTTTTTGGTTAGAGCCTTATTGATTTTCTATCATTGGGCTTTGCTCATACATCCTTGTTATTGGGTTATTTCCTTAACCCATTAAATCTTAGCCCACTATACATGTGGGTATCCTTAGGGTTATGTTGGGTAACCCTTAAGGTTAACCTTAATTAACCTTGGGTCAACCTTTTGTCAACCCTTGGTTATCCTTGGGTTTGTAACTCGGTCCTATATAATATCCGGTTACCGTTCGTAATCGGCTTGTTTACCAATTTTTACTAAAAATTCTCTTCCTTAATTTTTGGAAAATCTTGTGTAATTAACTTCAAAAATCCTTCATTTTGCTTTAAAATTCTAACTCCTTTAATTAGAAAATACTTGGATTAAATTTCATTATTTTCTTTAACTTGTAAATTCTTGGTTGAAACCCTCTTTTTCTTTTTTTGGGAAAAATGTGAATTTCAAACCCGAGCCCTTAAAATTCATGGTTTTCGAAAAAATCTTTTATAAAATCATTTGGGGTCGGAAACCACCTTTGGAACGGTTTCCGAAGCTAAAATGACCACGGTTTAAGAACACTTCACAATTTTTCTAGAAAAATTTTTCGTGAAATCCTTTGCAAGATTTCGGGCTCTCTGCGCATCTCCACAAACGCGCCCAGTTTAAAAACCGTCGGCTTAGAATCTGAAAAACTTGTCTTCACGAAAGTTGTAGCTATCGAAAAATGCTAAAACTTTCATGTTTTGCACAAAATCTAGTTCGGCCTAGATCAGTACCAGTTTTTATTTGAAAACGGGTTAACTCTGAAAAACTGTGTGGAGAACGTCCCAGGGTTCAGCCACGGGTTTTGGGTAAAACGAAGGCCTTTGGAGCCTTATTTCGAGATTCTGTTGTGTGTCCTCTAGGAAAAGTTGTTCCGAACAACTTTCGTGTTTTGAGTTTTACCTCATTCGGCCTCTAAGGGCCTTGAAATTACCCTTTCCCGAAACTGGCCAGATTCGAATCCGAATTGGCAGTTTCGGTTCCTCTCTTCGGTTTACGTCCTATTCGCGGAATCTATCTCGACCGATCACATCGGGAGCTTAGACAACATCAAGCAGCGCTTCTAACGTCCCATTAAACCCATAAATCCATCTCATTCTACTCATGCAACCCCAAATCCGAAAATTAAAAAGACTAGGGTTACATGGTTCTAACTCATGCATCATCACATACCATCAACACAAAATCCATCCCTAAGTCTAGCAAGCTCTCTGGCTGCAAGGGCAGATCTTTGGCCTAATCTTATGGGACATACAACCTACTTTCTAGCATGAAAAATCCATCATTTTCAAGCACAAATTTTAAAGCAATCAAGCATTAAAAATCAGCCAACCAAACCCTAACCTTATCAAGCAACACACCATCAATGAGGGCAGAAAATTAAAGTGGACTTATGTCCTTACAAACCACTTGAATCAACCTTAAAAACACTTAAATAAAACTTAGATTCAAGGTGGTTTAAGAGATTTTACCTCAACCCAAGTTAGGGTTTTGAAAATCCAAAGATTTCCTTCTTCCTTGGCTTGCTCTTAGCCCACGGTTTCTTCCAAAAAATGCATCCAAAATTTTTTTGTTAGCTCTTCTTGCTTCTAACCAAAAACCGAAACTCACATGAAGAAAAACCAAGTTTTTCTTACCTTTCTCTTCTTCCTCTTGCTCGGATTCCTTCCCAAAAGCTCACCAAAAATTTCTCAAGTCCTTCCTTGTTGGTGGCTCACGGTCTTGCTCAAGAAAAAGAGATCCAAGAGTTTTTTTTGTTAGCTTCTTCTTGCTCTAAAAAAACCGAGCATCACAAGGAGGAAATCCCAAAAAGTTGTCAAGAGTTACTCACCTCTTTTTCCTCTTTCTTTCTTGCTCTTGGTCGGCCACTCACTCCAAGATCCACAAGAAATTTTTCCAATCTTTCTCTAGCACTCTCCCTTGCAAAAACCGAAACCCTTGAGATGGAAAAATCCAAAATTTCTCTTTGCTCTCACTCTCCCTTTCTCTCCCTCTTTGCTGCCGAGTATGCTCAAGGAAAAGCAAAGCTTTTGGCTGCTTTGACAAGGAAAAGAGAAGAGAAAAGATGAGATGTCTTGAATGACTAGAGTGGTTGCTTTCTTGTCCCTAATTCAAGGCTTTGTGTCTAGTCCTTTCTTGTCCTTTGTGCAGCCGAAATTAAGGGAGTGGGAGAGGGTTGTGCAGCCGGATTTCCAAGGGAGATAAGCATGGGTTTGACTCATTTTTGTTCAACAAAAATGACTAGTGAGTGAGGGGACTTGATGGACAAGAGTTGTTCAATCTTTTTCCTTGATTTTGGGCTTTAAGTCTTATCTCTTTTCCTTCCTTCATAGCAGCCGAATCCAAGGGGGAAAATGGAGGGATGAGCTGCCGGATTTGGTGGGGAGAAAATGGGTAGGTGGCAGCCCATGGTTGGCTCTAAAAGCTTCTAGAAAAATCTAATACTTAACCCACCTTTTGGTCCTTATTTTATGGCTTTATGCCATACCTTCTTGTCCCTTTGATTTTCTTTTCTTTCTTTCTTTACAGCCGGATTTTGGGGAAGGGGGACAATCCATTTGCTCAAGTTTGGTTAGTGGAGAATGAGGTCACAAGCATGGGCATGTGTCCTTGACTTGGTTGGCTTTCAAGTCCCTATTGGTTTCCAACTAACCAATTTCTTTTTCTTTCTTCTTCTAGTTGCCGAATTTTTTTATAAGGAAATGGGGGAGTCCACATGTGTAGCCTTGGGTTGGTGGAGGGTGATGTCAAGAGGTTGATGTCACCTTCCACTAGCTCTCTTAATGTGTTTGGCCATTTCGTTCTTTCACAGTTCCTTTCGCGCTCTACAGTTATTTCCAACACTGTGATGAGCATTCTTATTTTATATTTTGATCCAAAAATTCTCCATGTAAATTTTGGACCGAAACTCTCTTTCTCCAATTTTTCGGAGACCTTTTTGCCCTTAATTCTTTTTCGGTGTGCTTGATTTTTCTAGGGTGGATTTATGGCTTATAAAATTCATTTTCGGAGATTCTTTCCATATTCCTTCATCATACTTGTAAAGTCGACGTTGTGACCGTCACGGTCAAACTTTGACTTTTTGGTCAACCCTTTGACTTTTTGGTCAAACCTTTGACTTTTTCGGTCAAAGTTGACTTTCGTAAAATTTCATCATTTTTCGTTCTTTTTCCTTTAAAAACCTCATTCTTGGCTCGTAAAACATTAATTGAGTCTCAAAATCATTAAATGAGGATCGAACATCGTTTAAATAAAATTATGAATTTCTCATTATTATTCATAAGTTTTCATATAACATTTCATAAACACATAAATTAGACTCTAATTTCTTATAAACAGGGAGATTACAAGTCTACAAAATTTCGGGTCTTACAACCTACCCTCCTTAAAAGATTTTCGTCCTCGAAAATTAGAATAAATCGGGGTAGTCTCTCTTCATATCTTCTTCTCGTTCCCACGTCGCTTCTTCGATGTGGCGGTTTCTCCATAATTACTTTGACTATAGGGATAACCTTATTCCTTAACACTTTTTCTTCCGTGCCAAAATCTGGACTGGCTTCTTCTCATAGTCAGATCTTCTCGAACCTCGATCGGTTCATGCTTGATTACGTGTGAGGGATCTGGAACATACTTCTTTAGCATTGATACATGAAACACATTGTGCACATATACTAATTCTTGGGGTAGAGCCAACTTGTAGGCTACGTTCCCAACTCTTTCGAGTATCTCGAACGGCCCTATATACCTTGGGCTTAATCTCCCCTTCTTTCCGAATCGCATAACTCCCTTAAATGGAGCGACCTTGAGGAAAACCAAGTCTCCTACTTCAAATTCGAGAGGTCTACGGCGTTTGTCGGCGTAACTCTTTTGCCGGCTAAATGCAGTCTCCATCCTTTGTCGTATGAGCTTCACGTTTTCCGTGGTCTTTCGAATGAAGTCCGTAGATACAAGCTCTTTTTCTCTTGTCTCGTACCAGTGGACTGGAGATCTACATCTTCTTCCATACAAAGCTTCATAAGGAGCCATTCCAATTGAAGCGTGAAAACTGTTGTTGTACGAGAATTCAATCAAAGGAAGCTTCTTATCCCAAGTTCCCTTGAAATCCATCACGCAAGCTCGCAACATATCTTCTAAGGTTTGAATGGTCCTTTCTGATTGTCCATCCGTTTGTGGGTGAAAAGCTGTACTAAACGAAAGCTTGGTACCCATTGCTTCATGTACGCTCTTCCAAAATTTCGAAGTAAAGCGACCGTCGCGATCCAAGATTATCGTCTTCGGAATTCCATGATAGCGAACGATCTGAGCCACGTATAATTCTGCCAACTGTTCCACAGAGAAGCTGAGCTTGATGGCTATAAAGTGCGCCGACTTTGTCAATCGGTCCACGACCACCCAAATTGCGTCGTTGCCGCTGGGAGTTCGAGGCAGACCAACCACGAAGTCCATCGTCACCTGGTCCCATTTCCATTCTGGGATGGAGATTTTCTGTAATTCTCCTCCTGGACGTTGGTGTTCCGCCTTTACCTTTTGACAAGTAAGGCACTTACTGACAAAAGTAGCAACGTCGTTCTTCATCTTGGGCCACCAAAAGCTCTCCTTTAAGTCCTTATACATTTCTGTGGCTCCGGGATGGACGGAATACGGAGTCTCGTGAGCTTCTTTCATGATCTTTTCCTTCAATTTTTCCTCATTAGGAATACATAATCTATTCTTTTGATAGAGTATGTCCTCATCGGATATGTGGAAATCCGACTCCTTTCCTTCTAAAACCTCGTTTTTCGTCCTAAGCAGCGAGGCATCGGCTTCTTGACGTTCTTTCATCCCATCTAAAATGGTAGGCTGGAAGGTTAGAGCAGCTAATCTTCCCGTAATGAGCTCGATTTTGGCTTCCATTAGCTCCTTTTGAAGTGGCTCGGTCAATGACCTGATTGACATCATCGAGGAAGATGACTTCCGACTGAGGGCATCGGCCACCTTGTTAGCCTTTCCCGGATGGTATCGGATATCTATGTCGTAGTCCTTCACCAATTCGAGCCATCTTCTTTGCCTCATGTTGAGCTCATTTTGTGTGAAGATGTACTTCAAACTCTGATGGTCCGTGTACACCTCGCATTTAGTGCCATAAAGGTAGTGCCTCCAAATCTTTAAGGCAAATACTACCGCCGCAAGCTCCAAATCATGCGTCGGATAGTTCTTCTCGTGTTCCTTGAGCTGTCGCGAAGCATAAGCGATCACTTTTTCGTTTTGCATAAGCACGGCTCCCAATCCTATCTTGGAAGCATCGCTGTAAATCACGAAGTTTTCTTCCTCCATGACCGGAATTGTGAGGATTGGAGCGCTTGTCAACTTGCTTTTGAGCTCTTGGAAGTGCTCTTCACACTTATTTGTCCATTTGTATGCCTTCCCTTTTCTTGTGAGTGCGATAAGTGGCACCGCGATCTTGGCAAATCCTTCGACAAATCGTCGGTAATAGCCTGCTAACCCGAGGAAACTGCGCACTTCGGTGACATTCTTGGGGGCTGGCCACTTACTTACCGCCTCAATCTTAGCCGGATCTACGGATATGCCTTCTTTTGAGACTACATGTCCTAGGAAATGGACCTTTTCCAACCAAAACTCGCACTTGGAGAACTTGGCGTAAAGCTGATTTTGCTTCAAAATCCGTAGTGCAATCCTTAGATGCTCCTCATGCTCCTTCTTCGACCTTGAATAGATCAGAATGTCGTCTATAAAGACAATTACAAACTTGTCTAGGTAGTCCTTAAATGCTCGATTCATCAGATCCATGAAGGCGGCTGGTGCATTTGTCAGTCCAAATGGCATGACGAGGAACTCGTAGTGTCCATATCGAGTGCGAAACGCCGTCTTCGGAACATCTCCTTCCTTGATTCGGAGCTGGTGATATCCCGATCGTAGATCAATCTTCAAAAAGACTGAGGCTCCTTTTAGTTGGTCGAACAGATCGTCGATCCTGGGCAAAGGATACTTGTTCTTGATGGTGATCTTGTTCAACTCCCGATAGTCGATGCACATTCTTAGAGTGCCGTCCTTCTTTTTAACAAACAACACCGGGGCTCCCCACGGTGAATAACTTTGTCTGATAAATCCTTTATCCAGGAACTCCTTCAACTGGACTTGTAATTCTTTGAGTTCAGCAGGCGCCATCCTATACGGTGCCTTGGATACTGGTGCCGATCCTGGGAGTAACTCAATCTCAAAAGAGATTTCTCGTTCTGGTGGCAATCCTGGTAGATCTTCAGGAAAAACGTCCACAAACTCCTTGACTATCAGTACATCTTCCGGCTTACTCTCGGTCTCTTATGTCTTATCCACCATATTGGCTAGAAATCCCATACATCCTTCCGCCAATAACTTTCTAGCCTTTAGCACCGAAATAAACATCTTCGGCTGCTTCGGGGTCGATCCTCGAAAGATGAATTCCTTATCCCCAACTGGCTTGAACGTAACGGCACAACGCTGGCAGTCGATAACCGCATTGTATTTTCCCAGGAAGTCCATACCCAGGATAACGTCGTAGTCGTATAAATCGATGACGATTAGGTTGACGTACATCTCTCTACCGCATATGATTATTGGAACAGGGCGTATCCAATAATCAGACAACAAGATTTCCCCGGAGGGTAATGCAGTACGAAAGGTTCTTCCAATTTTCTCATTATCTCTACCTAGTTTCTTAGCAAACCTAGGTGATGTGAATGAATGCGTAGCTCCAAAATCAATCAATACATAAGCATCTTGTTGGGCAATAGGAAGCTGACCTATCACCACCGTGGACGGTCCAGCTTGAGCATCCTCCTTCGTGTAGGCATAGATGTGCCCTTGCGGTTCTGGAGCTTCGGCTCAGCCCTGGGGAACTGCAGGTCCTTCGAGCTTCATCTGCACAGCGTGCAACTGACTTCCCTGACCCCGTTGATAATTTTGCTGGTGCTGGACATTTGCATTGCAATTCTTAGCAAAGTGGCCTTCCTTGCCACACAGGTAACAGCGGTTTGTCCCGGCACGGCAGTCTCCCGGGTGCTTTCTCCCACACTTCTAGCAAGGGGGAGTTCCACTGTTGTCTGGGGCATTCTTCTTCTGGGGAGGATTCTGATGGCTCTCTTGTCCTCCAGCATTCCACTTTCTTTTTCTGCTGGGGGTTGCCATACGGCTTGTTACCGCCGCGTTGGCCAGAAGGTCCTCCTTGACCTTTCTGCTGCGATGGTTGGCCGGGTTTGGCCTGACTTTGCTTGGCTAGGGCCCTCTCTTTATTCCTTTCCTTAAAGAACTGGGCCCGTTGCGTCTTGTTCTGGCCGACCCAATATTCGGCTCGAACTGCTCGACTGACGTACTCGGCAACAGTGAGCGGTGGTTGAGGGCCACTACTGATAAGCACGGCTAAGTCTGGTCGGAACATTTTCATCATCTTCCTCACTTTGTCCTTCTCAGAACTGATGAGTTGAGGGCAGAGACGGGCGAGCTGTTCAAACCTTCTCACAACTTCAGCCACTGACAAATTTCCCTGACGGAAATTGGTGAATTCATCCTGTTGAGTTTCCATTACTTCCGTGTTGAAGTACTTCTCACGGAATTCTTCTACAAAGTCTTCCCATGTCATCTGGGTGACGTCTCTTCTGATCTGAACCGTTTCCCACCATAGCCGGGCGTCTTTCTTCAACATGAAGGACGCGCAAAGGACTCTCTCTCTATCGTCGAGTCCTAAAAAGTTCAGGGAAACTTGAAGGTCGATGAGCCAGTTATCGGCCTCGATCGGGTTCGTCGATCCCTCGAATTCTGGCGCCTTCATGCGCCGAAATTCATGGTACAACTCTGCCGGGGTTCGAACATGAGGTGCTGGCGGAGCAGCTACCGGCGCCATTGGTGCTTCTTGGGCCTCAGGGTGTTCCGGAATTACTGGTTCCTCCTCGGGGAATTCCGGTACCGCTGGTTGCTCTTCAGGTGCAGGTGGTACCCTGACCTCAGGTGGTCCTTGGTTCTGTTGGGCTATTTGAGCCCTAAGCCCACCTATTTCTCGTTGTTGGGCGAGCATCATCTCTCTCAGCTCGTTTAGCTGAGCTGTAAGATCGACGTTTTGGGCCTGTGCCGCTCGACGTCTTGGTGGCATGGTTCTGTATAGAAGCAACAAAATAAGCTTCTTATTTTTAAAACTTTCATAAAATCATATCTTTTATACAGAACCATAATCTTCTTTTCATAATCATAGTTTTTAGGAAAATACATAATTTCCTCATCATGGGCATACGTTACTTGTTTTACCACCACCGAGCTAGGGCACAACCCAACGTCATTCTTACAACCAACCTTTCCATTGCGAACCATTGATATGCGTTGAACACGAAAACCTATTTCTAAGCGTAAGAAAATAAATTAACTTACTTGGGCTATTGCAGAACGATGCGGAGCGAGACGAAGTAGGCTGGTAGGATACCGCTCTGATACCAACTCTGTGACGCCCCCCTTACTACGTAGGGCCGTCACGCCTTACTTACTTACTTACTTACTTGAAAATTAGGGATATATTTTTTTTTTAAAATTACATGCTTATAAAACATTTGTCTTTAGTAATACAGCATTACTATTTAAGTAAACGTTACTTAGGATCTTTAGTTCCAAAATACCATGATACATAACTTGTCTTCATCATGTATATATTTATATATACAAAACTTCTTTACTTATCAAAAGGTTTGCGGAAACTATGCGTAGTGGTATCCATACCGCCTTCGTCTGCCGCCACACCGCTCCAACAATACCAGCATTAAGCTGCGGGTTTCTTACCTACAGTATGAAATATACTGACTGAGCTTTCGCCCAGTAAGCACAAACATAATCCCACAAAACATTTAAAACATCATAAAAACATTCATCATCATATGCATATGCGTGAACCATTTATGTTCCATTTATGCATTCTTTAACATTCTTATCTTTCTTATGGGCCCCATGTGTACGTACCCTTAACATATAGCGCGCCTAGATACAGTTAGATGGGTTGCAAGTCCCTAACTGCTCCAGGAAAACATAAGTGATTACACCTCTTACAACAACGAGAGGGCGAATCCATAACTTCATCATAAAAATCCTCCACCTTGGGGTGGTTGGATAACCACTTTACTTGTGATTTCTTTGTCATATCCTTATGATCACTGATAAATACTTCTTATCTCATTAATAACATGGCATGGCATTCTTTTCATTCATAGCATTTGCAAACATGCATTTATAAACATGACATTTTACAAATATAGTACTTTATAATCTTTTGCAAAAATAGCACTTTTTATAAACATAGCATTTTACGAAAATAGCACCTTTTATAAACATGGCATTTCGCAAAAATAGCACTTTTCATAAAACATGCATTTCATAGATATGCACACACATCATATTGCAGCATATTAAAACACATACTTGAACATAATTTACTAGTTTCACTGCAGGTGAGGTTTGTACTTACCTCTAGTGCGTATCCTTAGAATCGCGTTCCTTAAATCCCAACGCAATTCACTTTCCTGATATACCAAAAATATAGGATCAGGATCTTTCGTAAGGTGTTGGTGACCTACCAACACTCACATTTATTTTTGGTTGTATGTCCCCTATACATGTATCCATCTTGGCCACTTAATCCCCATTCTTTATTGACTTGATAAATCCTTAGAAGGTTAGGTAACCTTTTTGGTTAGAGCCTTTCTCTATCATGGCTTGCTCATACATCCTTGTTATTGGGTTATTTCCATTAACCCATTAAATCTTAGCCCAATATACATGTGGGTATCCTTAGGGTTATGTTGGGTAACCCTTAAGGTTAACCTTAATTAACCTTGGGTCAACCTTTTGTCAACCCTTGGTTATCCTTGGGTTTGTAACTCGGATATAATATCCGGTACCGTTCGTAATCGGCTTTACCAATTTTACTATAAAATTCTCTTCCTTAATTTTTGGAAAATCTTGTGTAATTAACTTCAAAAATCCTTCATTTGCTTGTAAAATTCTAACTCCTTTAATTAGAAAATACCTTGGTTAAATTTCATTATTTTCTTTAACTTGTAAATTCTGTTGAAACCCTCTTTTTCTTTACTTTATGGGAAAATGTGAATTTCAAACCCGAGCCTTAAAAATTCATGTTTTCGAAACAAATCATTTTATAAAATCATTTGGGGTCGGAAACCACCTTTGGAACGGTTTTCGAAGCTAAAATAACCATTTAAAGAACACTTCACAATTTTTCTAGAAAAATTTTCGTGAAACTCCTTTGCAAGATTTCGGGCTCTCTGCGCATCTCCCACAAAACGCGCCCCAGTTTAAAAATCGGCTTAGAATTCTGAAAAACTTGTCTTCACGAAAGTTGTAGCTATCGAAAAATGCTAAAACTTTTCGTGTTTTGCACAAAATCCAGTTCGGCCTAGATCAGTACCAGTTTTTATTTAAATACGGTTAACTCTGAAAAACTGTGGAGAACGTCCAGGGTTCAGCCACGGGTTTGGGTAAAACGGAGGCCTTGGAGCCTTATTTCGAGATTTTTTGCTGTCCTCTAGGAAAAGTTGTTTCCGAACAACTTTCGTGTTTTGAGTTTTACCTCATTCGGCCTCTAAGGGCCTTGA